>JXCR01127771.1:175756-204362 GCA_002079205.1 Phalaenopsis hybrid cultivar
ATATATATATATATATATATATATATATATATATATATATATATATATATATATATATATATATATATATATATATATATATATATATCTGTGTGTGTGTGTTTATAATTCTATTAAGTAGCAGTAAACGGTACTAAGCAGTAGGCCATATATCTCAATACTAAAAGATCAAGAGCTGCACCAGAGGTGTGAGTTTTAGGGTCAAAGGAAGATGGAAAGGAGAAGAGAACTTAGCAAAAGAGAGAGATTTCAATGTGCCCATATCAAGAAAGTTTATATTGTAGTCAAATGTCAATTGGATGAGGTACACAACTTCTATTTAGAAAATAAATTTACTTTAGACATTGTACGTAAATTTTATAAGTTAGCCTCATATATAAGTAATGTGTTAGAAGGTGCTCATATTGCAAAATGCACATTTATTTTCTATCATTTGTGATTAAATAATTACGCATCATTTTAAATAATGAAAAGCACAAATTTGAACTATTTGGACTACACTAATATTTAATTAAAATGTTAAATTTTAAAATAGGCCAATTGGCACTTATAACCCATAGATTTCTACATATAATTTAAATACTAGTTAAATATGAATAATACAAGTATTCAAATGTTCAGAAAATGTAAATAAATTGAGTTTAATAAAATTCATGTTATTTGGAATAAGTTGATAATGATATGTTTATGATAATCAGAATGAGTGGCGTGACAAAAGGTGAGCCCGTATGGAGAGAAAGGGGTTCTTAAGTTAATATGTTTATGATAGCTTGTATAGATAGGACTGTCAAGCTGAGCCCACATGAAGGTAATGGTTCTCAAATTAATATGCTTATTATAGCTTACATAGAAAGTGATAAAGGTGATCCCATATGAAGGCAAATTTGTCCTAAAGTTGATATGTTTATAATATATTGCACAAGCTCACAAGTAGTCCTCAATGTGTAACCTTTGGGCTCATTTTCACCCTATGATACTTGGGGTGGGTCAAATATAGTCCCCTACCTTCAAATTGCCAGTAAACTTAGATCCATATACATTACATTCTAAAACTAAAGTAAGATAACTCCTAGTACAAATANGAAATGTTGAAAGAAAATTTGACTCATAAGACTACTCCTCACCTACCATACTAGCAGTTTCCTACTGTTATTATAGCAGCTCTTCCTCAGATTACAAATTCTTCAAACTGTGTTGTAGCAGATGTAAGCTGAAGTGTCTTGGATCCACCTATTACGAGAGAAGAGGATACTCATGTTATGGAGGAGTGTCATGATCAAGGTGTGTTGCAGGCTGAGTCTGATCAGTAGTTTACCTTCATCGAAGATCCAACTATTGTTCACACGAGACTAACTCTGACAAATGATTGGCAGGTTTACAAATCTAGGAAGAAGAAGAAAGGAATGTCAGATCTCAGTAACTCTCAGGACGACTGTATCATTTTTTCGAGCGAAAGCCCACTTCTCAATATGTTGCTGGACTCCCTCCCTAGATCCAGAGGAAGGGGTAGTGGTAGATCCACCAACTACACCCACCATGATTAGGAGTTATTTTTTTTTGTTTTATTTTTGGGGAATACGTTTGTAATCCCTGTGAGTGACATCTTTGTACCCACTCACACATAGATATATATATATATATATATATATATATATATATATATATATATATATATATATATTATAANCTGGTATTGCACCTAGTGAGACTAATACACAGGTTTTTAATGGTCTGGCGCTTCCTATTATTCTTATTTCCTTTCCTCCTCTTAATTCGATGGCTGCTAGTAATTAGGATGGTGTTTTTGTACAAGATTTTGTTATCCCAGCTAGGGATGAAGGTACGGTTTTGGCTGATGATTTTGCTACAGGTACGGTTTCTAGGCAGGATCCTGTTCTCCTGGTTTGTGATGAAGGGGTGTGCCCGTCCTTGCCATCCCTCCCTGTTGCCCACAAAATGGAAAACAATTCTCTCATTTCTAATCTCAATGATAATCTCTCAGAACTCCCTTTAGATGATATTTCAAAAATTTTGAGGGATGAATGGCATGTACAAAAATATCGTAGAAGGAAAAATAAGTCTCATAAGGAGATTCAAAATTTTTGCACCGGGAGTAATGGGTTTCATAAGAATCATTTTTTCTCTAATGATGAAAATGGACGATCCCGACCTAGATCCTCTAGAAAGGGTAATTTGTCTTTTTATGTTTAATATTCTTATCTGGAATATCAGGGGAATTGTGGATCCTCAATCCCTTGGTAGACTTAAACTTTTGTCTAGGATTCATAAGGTGGATATGCTTGCTATTTTGGAACCCTTGGTCGCCTCCCCGGATGATCGTATTTTGGGTAAATTCACAAACTTCAATTTTTTTGCTAATTGTTCTAACAAAATATGGTTGTTTTGGAGAAAACATGTTACAATTGACATCATTACGGATGAAAGACAGTTTGTTCATACCAATTTCAATATGGACGTGTTCTTTGGCTTTCTTACCTTTGTTTATGTTGGGACTTCTAATGTTGCAAGAGCTGATCTCTGGCACAAGCTTGTTGTTATGGGCACTTCTATCAATCAAAACTGGATGGTTGATGGTGATTTCAACATGGTGATGCATGAGTCTGAGAAGCTTGGTGGCAGAAGATTTGATTCCACTTTAACTAATAATTTTAATGAGTCTATGGCTCTTGCTGGTATTTCGGATTTGGGGTTTATTGACTCTAAATTTACCTGGAAGAAGGGCAAGCTCTTTGAAAGACTTGATAGATGTCTTGCTAATCAGCATTGGAACACCTCTTATGATTTCTCTCAAGTGCAGCACCTTCCCAGAACAGGATCGGATCACAGTCCTATTCCAACCTGCAAACTGGCTTTGCTAATTTGGGAGGTTCTAGTCAGTTTTGTAGGGTGGGAGCAGTTCCCCCTCCNCCGACAGAAAAAATAAAACTACCAGCGTGACTCCATCTCCGCATAAGCGAATGGGCAACTCGTCGGCATATAATATTATTATAAAGCAAGGACAGCTAGTGGGACGTAGATAGGGTGCCAATAGAAAATGGATACAAGTTTTAGAAGGCATAGATTGCACAAAATGCACGCGATTTAAAAAATATGTAGAGTTATTGACACGGGACTGTTTACAGCCGCAGGTCCAAGTGGGGCGAATGAGCCGGTCTAGCCTTCCGGCTGGACCGAGACCGGTGCATTCTACTTAATGGCGAGCATTCCACCTCGCCTTATTTTCCCTCTGTGCTTGATTCACTCGCCTCTTCTTCTCCCATGCCCTAGTTCCCGCCAATCCAAGCCGTTGCAGCTAGCTATTTCTCCCTTCCATTTTTTCACCTCCTTCCTTCCTAGGATCTTGCCTTTGCCTCCTATTTATGCATGTTTCTTTTTTCTTAGGTCTAATCAGCTTTTGTGTGATTTCTAGTTTCAGGTTTGCCACGACGGTATTCCCCTCCCGAGGGGTTGTATCCGACGGTGAGAGGTGCTTCGGCTATAGATAGCCTAAGGTGGTGATTACCCCACTCTACCATCACCGCCAACCACTCCTAANGTTCCGCTCCCGAGGGGTTGTATCCGACGACAAGAGGTGCTTCGGCTATAGATAGCCTAAGGTGGTGATTACCCCACTCTACCATCACCGCCAACCACTCCTAAACCTCCTCTAGCAGGCCGTAGAACCCTACATTCCCTCCCAGCTCCTATCCAGACGCTGCCTTCCATTTCTGCGCCTCCTCCAGTCAGCAGCAACACCTCCAAATTCCATTCAGTCCTCTAGTCGCTGCCTTCCATTCCTCTGTCTCCCCCGTCAGCCGCAACGCCTCCAGATCCTCCCAACACCACTCGACGCTTCCCCATCCCGTCCGGCAGAGTCTCGGCCACCACTCGGCGTTGTCCAGAAATGTCCCTACCCTTTTGTAGTACTTGTTTTATTACCTATTGAGTAGTTACTTCTTGTGTTATCATTCACAAGTTTGTNCTCTAGCTGCTGCCTTCCATTCCTGCGTCTCCCCCGTCAGCCGCAGCGCCTCCAGATCCTCCCAACACCACTCGACGCTTCCCCATCCCTTCCGGCGGAGTCTCGGCCACCACTCGGCGTTGTCCTGAAATGTTCCTACCCTTTTGTAGTACTTGTTTTATTACCTATTGAGTAGTTACTTCTTGTGTTATCATTCACAAGTTTGTATTTTATTTCGTCTAAGAGTCCATGTTGCACTTCCTTCGAAATCAGCAATAAAATTGTCGTATGAGCCATGGTTTGGATTAACTCCGGCATCATTTGGTATCAAAGCTAGCTCAACATTAGTCCTATCGTAGGGTTCCCTAGTATCCGCCCCCACCCAAGCCACCCAAAACTTTTTTTTCTTCTTTCTCTACTTTTCCTCTTCCTTATTTTCCCTTGTTTTCTTATCTTCTCCCTCTTTCATCTCTTGCTTCTTTTCCCAAACACTTTTGATTATGCCGCCACGTCGATATGAGCCAAACCCAACTCGCGAAGAAATACAACGAGAGATTTGTCACTTGCAACAACGATTGGCTAAGATGGATGAGGGGATTCAAGACGACATTACTCTCAATTGGGACATCGAGAGTCGAACAGGAGACCGCGACAACGACCTAAATCTGTTTCACTGCGATGACACAAGCGATGACAAATATTTCCCACACCGCTTTGACAATCACTATCAAAGGAGACCACGAGAGGAGCCCACGTTCGACACCCATCAGGATTTCGACATCAAAACAAACCTACCGCAATTCGACGGAAGCATGAAGTATGAAAACTTCATCGATTTGTTACGAGCAATCGAACACATCTTTAATTACAAGGAGGTACTGAAAGATAAACGAGTAAAGCTTATCGCTATCAAACTAAAGAAAAGCACTTTGTTATGGTGGGACAACTTGCAATGGCAATGATAATGCAACGAGGACGACAAAATCACTAAGTAGGAAAAAACGAAAAAGACAATACCTGTCGTCCCACTATCGTCAGAATATGTTCCTCCGGTTCCACAACATGCACCACCGTTATCTATCGATCGAGGAATTCATGACAAAATTTGATCATCCACAGATGAAGTGTGACTTGGTCGAGCAAGAGTAGCACACAATCGTCCGCTATCTCAGAGTTTAAAACCCACCATTAGCAACATTGTACAACTCCAGTCATATTGGATTCTAAATGATGTCTAGACCCTCACATTAAAAGTAGGGCAACAAAATCAAGCTACGTCTCAAAACTCCTTCCGACAGCAGTAGACATTCAAGCCATCACCTCAAGCCACGTCTACCAACAACACCGCATCGAAAGCTGGCAAGTCACTACTAAGAAGCACAAAAACCACCATGAGCAGCACAAAACCTGAAAAGAGAACTTCCTTTGGGACAATTCCTACACAAAAATGTTTTAAGTGCCATAGGTACGACCACATACCTGCCAAACACCCCACCACCCGTGTTGTCTCATTTACTGAAGAAGTCATCGTTAAGGAAGCCCAATCTAAGGATGTTTTAGAAGAAGCACTACCCCTCCCCGAAGGTGAATGCGAACTATTGGTCATACGGAAGGTCCGCCAGTTAGAACTCGAAAGAGACCCTTCATGGCTACGACACAGCATCTTTCGCACTACATGCACAACTAAAGGCAAAATCTGCATTTTGATCATCGAATGCGGTAGTTGTGAAAATGGAGTATTCACCCTAATGGTTAAGAAGTTAGGTTTAGCCACACAAAAACATTTGTGATCCTACTTTCGCACCTTACTCAAAAAAGAGAATGAGGATACCATGCCTAGTCGATTTTTCCATCGACAATCAACTACAAGAGCAAGTTTAGTGTGATGTAGTCCCAATGGACGCATGTCACATTCTTCTGAGGATACCATGGAAATTTGACCGAAGAACACAACATGATGGCTTCAATAACACCTATACATTTAAGAAAGATGGAAAGCATATCATGTTATTGCCTATAAAGGATGTGAGAGCCACGACAGAAGAAGCATTAATCTCCTGGGTCACCTTGTAATCAATTTGTGACACGTCGATAGCACTAACTCTGGTCAACCATTCCTCCAAGTAGGTATCAAAAAGGATAATGAAACATTCACACACTTAAAGCATTGCTACACGATTTCTAAGATGTTATGAACGATGATCTCTTAAATGGATTACCTCTGCTACTGGACATCCAACATGCCATCGACCTCATACTAAATAAACTTGCCTACCGATTGCAACCCGCAGAGTATGAAGAACTCCAATGTCATGTGCAGGATCTTGTTAAGAGGGTTAGCACATGAAAGCACCATCCATGTGTTGTACCCGAGCTCATAGTACCCAAGAAAGATGGCTCCTGGGGGATTTGCATTGACAGTCGTGCCATCAGCAAAATTACAATCAAATATCACTTTCCCATAACACGACTCGACAATCTCTAAGATCACTTGTATGGCATCATCGTCTTCTCAAAAATTGACATACGGAGTGGATATCATCAAATTAGAACGAGACCGGGAGACGAGTCAAAGACTGCCTTTAAGGCACAAGATGTTCTTTATGAATGGACAGTCATGTGTTTCGGCCTATCCTATGTGCCCATCACTTTCATGTGTCTAATGAACCAAGTTTTTTGAACCCATATTGGGAGATTCGTAGAGGTCTACTTAGATGATATTTTAGTTTATAGTAAATCTGAAGAAGACCACATGCAGCACCTACAGGCGATATTCGAAGTCTCACGATCCGAACAACTATACGCCCACCCCAAGAAGTGTCACTTCCTCACAAACCAAGTATATTTTTTGGGCTACACTATGTCTAGCATGGCAATACAAATGGACCCAACAAAAATCAAGACAGTCATAAGTTGGACAGTGCCGCAATCTTTCACCGAGCTTCAACAATTCTTAAGGGTAATCTCCTTCTATCGAAGATTTGTTTGCACCTTCAGCATTATCACCACCCCGTCACAGAGTTGTTGAAATGAAAAGAATTCACATGGGCGGTCGCAGCATAGACCAAATTCGACATATTGAGAGAAAATATCACTCAAGCCTCAATTCTTGGCTTACCTGATTTCAAACAACCATTCAAGCTTGAGTGTAACGCATTCGGCGTAGGCATCAGGACTATACTAAGTCAAGGTGGTCACCCCATAACTATTTCAGCCAAAAACTAAATGTGATTCAATAAAAATATTTCACCTACGACAAAGAATTTTATGTCATTATTAGAGCTCTAAAACACTGGAATCATTAACAACTCACGACCAAGTTCACCCTCTTCATGAATCAAGAAGCTCTAAAATGTTTAAACAGTAAAAAAAAACTCAAAGGGCGCGCCACGCTATATGGGTAGAATTCTTAGCATCCTTCTAGCTCATACTCAAACACAAAGCCAAAAATCAAAACCACGTCGCGGACGCTCTAAACAGTCGTCGCCTCCTGATCACATCCTTGCAGACGCACCTGATAGGCTTTGAAGTTATAAAAGACTTATACGAGACAAATGAAGATACCAGGAAATCAAAAAACAGTGAATGGAGAAACCTCACAGGCAATTCTACAAAACGGATAGCTAATTATTTCGCAACAACAAATTATGCATACCCTGATGCTCACTACGCGAAGCTATTTACAGAAGAACCACAATAACGGATTGGCAGGCCATTTTGGCAGAGAGAAAACTCTCGCACTCGTGAGAGAACATTTTATTTGGCCCCGACTAACATGAGACATGGAGCAACACGTCTGACAATGTAAGATTTATCATATTGCCAAAAACCATAGCCAAAATGCATGATTGTGCACACCGTTATCAGTCCCTGAAGCGCCTTGGGCAATGTCAGCATAGACTTTATCATAGGACTAACAGACACAAAAAATAAGGACTGTCCTCGTCCTAGTTGACCGTTCCTTAAAAACGACTCATTTTGTTGTCTACCACTAGAAGTTAGATGAAGGTCATAATGTCGATTTGTACTTTCGCGAGATCGTTCGGCTTCACGACATTCCAATGACCATTACAAGGGATCATGACGACAAATTCTTGAGCCACTTCTGGTGAACCCTCTGGAGAATATTAGAGACTAAACACAAATTTAGTTCTGCAGCACATCCTCAAACGGATGAGCAGAACGAAGTCATTAATATAAGCCTTGGGAATCTTCTTCGATGCTTCGTTGGGAAATACATCAAACAATGGGAACTCATACTCCCTCAAGCTGAATTTGCCTACAATAAATCAACAAGCCAGACCACAAGACACATATCATTCGAAATTGTGTATGATCGCAATCTAATCACCTTGAGTTGGTTGCAAATCTAACCCCAGCAGATATCAGCGGGAATGCTATAGAATGGATTCACCAAATCCAACAACACACGATGAAGTTGGGAAGACGATTACGAAACAAAACCACAAATATTAAACACGAGCAAACAACTCTAGGAAAAAAGGCAGCATTTCAAGAAGGTGACCTCGTATGGATACGATTAAAGAAAGATCAATTTTTTGTGGGAGCTTACAACAAACTCAGGCCCGAAGGCGATGGACCCTTCTGCAATCTGAAAGAACTGAATGATAATGCCTCTAAAATTGACTTGGCAGAAAACTATAAAATTTCAGCAACATTCAATGTCACGAATCTCACCCCACACTAAGAAAAACCGAAAGCTTCATCAAATATTAACGATGCTCCCCCAAACCTAAGAGATTAACACGGGGTTGTTTAAGCCTATTGGTCCAGGCAAGGCAAAAGAGCAGGTCCAGCCTTCTGCTGGACCGAGATAGGTTCATTCTAATTAAAGGTGGTCACTCCGCCTTGCCTTATTCTCCCACCCCCCTGTGCCTGATTCACTCGCCTCTTCTTCTCTCGTGCCCTAGTTCCCCGCTACTCCTAGCCATTTCTCCATTCCATTTTTTCACCTCTTTCCTTCCTAGGATCTTTCATTTGCCTCACATTTATGCATGGTTTTTTTTTCTTAGGTCTAATCAGCTTTTGTGTGATTTATGGTTTCAGGTTTGCCACGACGGCTTTCCCCTCCCAAGGGGCTGTATCCGATGGCGAGAGGTGTTTCGGCTATACCTGACCTAAGGTAGCGATTACGCCACTCTACCATCGCCACCAACCACCACTATGCCTCCTTCAACAGGCCCAGGACCCTCCATTCCCTCCTAGGTCCTCTCCAGACGCTGCCTTCTATTTCTACGCCTCCTCCAATCAGTCACAACACCTCCAAATTTGACTCAGCTCTCCTCTAGTCGCTGCCTTCCATTCCTGCGCCTCCCCCCGTTAGCCGCGGCACCTCTAGATCCTCCCAACACCACTCTAGCCACCGCAATCCCTTTCGACGCCNGTTAAATTCTTGAGCCACTTCCGGTGAACCCTCCGGAGAAAATTAAAGACTAAACACAAATTTAGTTTTGCAGCACATCCTCAAACGGATGAGCAGATCGAAGTCATTAATATAAGCCTTGGGAATCTTCTTTAATGCTTCGTTGGGAAATACATCAAACAATGGGAACTCGTACTCGCTCAAGCTGAATTTGCCTACAATAAATCAACAAGCCAGACCACAAGACACATATCATTTGAAATTGTGTACGACCGCATTCTAATCACCTTTGAGTTAATTGCAAATCTAACCCCAGTAGATATCAGCGGGAATGCTATAGAATGGATTCACCAAATTCAACACACACGATGAAGTTGGGAAGACGATTACGAAACAAAACCACAAATATTAAACACAAGCAAACAAGTCTAGGAAAAAAGGCAACATTTCAAGAAGGTGACCTCGTATGGATACGATCAAAGAAAGATCAATTTTTTGTGGGAGCTTACAACAAACTTAGGCCCAAAGGCGATGGACCCTTCTGCAATCTAAGAGAACTGAATGATAATGCCTCCAAAATTGAACTGACATAAAACTATAAAATTTCAGCAACATTCAATGTCACGGATCTCACCCCATACTAAGAAAAACCGAAAGCTTCGTCAAATATTAACGATGCTTCCCCAAACCTAGGAGATTGACACGAGGTTGTTTAAGCCAGTTGGTCCAGGCAAGGCAAAAGAGCTGGTCCAGCCTTCCTGCTGGACCGAGATAGGTCCATTCTAGTTAAAGGTGGTCACTCCGTCTTGCCTTATTCCCCCACCCCCCTGTGCCTGATTCACTCGCCTCTTCTTCTCTCGTTCCCTAGTTCCCCGCTACTCCTAGCCAATTCTCCATTCCATTTTTTCACCTCTTTCCTTCCTAGGATCTTGCTTTTGCCTCATATTTATGCATGGTTTTTTTTCTTAGATCTAATCAGCTTTTGTGTGATTTATGGTTTCAGGTTTGCCACGACGGCTTTCCCCTCCCAAGGGGTTGTATCCGATGGCGAGAGGTGCTTCGGCTATACCTGACCTAAGGTAGTGATTACGCCACTCTACCATCGCTACTAACCACCACTATGCCTCGTTCAGCAGGCCGCAAGACCCTTCATTCCCTCCTAGGTCTCCAGACGCTGCCTTCCATTTCTACACCTCCTCCAATCAGTCACAACACCTCCAAATTCAACTCAGCTCTCCTCTAGTCGCTGCCTTCCATTCCCCCCCCGTTAGCCGCGGCACCTCTAGATCCTCCCAACACCACTCTAGCCACCGCAATCCCTTTCGACGCCCTTCCCAGCAAGCTACAGTATTTGCAGCCCTCTCTCGGCACCCCTCCAGCGCTGACGTTCACTCCGACGTTCTCCTAGCCGCTGCCAACACTTTTCCCACCCCTTCCAGCGGAGTCTCAACCACCACCCGACGCTGTCCAGGACTGTTCCTACCCTTCTGTAGTACTTAAGTTATTACTTGTTAAGTAGTTACTTCTTATATTATTGTTTACATGTTTGTGTTGCTTTTCATCCATGAGTCCATGTTGTGCTTCATTCGAAATCAACAATAAAATTGTGACATTTGGCATGGTTTGGGTTAGCTCCGGCATTAGTGATGTTTGATAAACCTACTTATTTTGCACCTAAGTGATTTTTTTTTTATTCATGTATACATCACCTTGAAAACTGAATAAATTTAAAAATGAGAAAAGTTTTATGTGTTCATTGGGTGTGAAGCAGAGGATTTTGAAATGCATTTTCATATCTATGCGCAAATATTGATCCACAAATATACTATTTGGTTTAAATATGCACGAAACAGATAACACTATTATTTATGCCAATCAAATGAATGTTACGAAAAAATTGCAAGTGACTGCAAAAAAAAAAAAAAACTAACAGTANACGTTCTCCTAGCCGCTGCCGACACTTTCCCAGCCCTTCCAGCGGAGTCTCAACTACCACCCGACGCTGTCCAAGACTGTTCCTACCCTTTTGTAGTACTTAAGTTATTACTTGTTGAGTAGTTACTTCTTATATTATTGTTTACAAGTTTGTGTTGCTTTTCATCCATGAGTCCATGCTGTGCTTCATTCGAAATCAACAATAAAATTGTGTTTGGCATGGTTCGGGTTAGCTCCGGCATTAGTGATGTTTGATAAACCTACTTATTTTGCACCTAAGTGATTTTTTTTTTTTTGATTCATGTATACATCACCTTGAAAACTGAATAAATTTAAAAATGAGAAAAGTTTTATGTGTTCATTGGGTGTNTTGATTTTTTTTTTTTTTTGATTCATGTATAAATCACCTTGAAAACTGAATAAATTTAAAAATGAGAAAAGTTTTATGTGTTCATTGGGTGTGAAGCAGAGGATTTTGAAAAGCATTTTCATATCTATGCGCAAATATTGATCCACAAATATATTCTTTGGTTTAAATATGCACAAAACAGATAACACTATTATTTATGCCAATCAAATGAATGTTAAGAAAAAATTGCAAGTGACTGCAAAAAAAAAAAAAAAATACTAACAGTAATTACAGAGTACAAATTAGAGTTACGAGGTCAAGAGCTACAGAGCTCAACCCCATGATAAAGAGTTAGCTAAATGAACTAGTTCGTTAAGTTTCCTCTTCAAAAACAGAGACATAGGGATCCCAACGATGATGGGGTTTCACCAATTGGCAATAGCAGGATCTAATAGCATTAGCAAAAGAAAAATGCTTCTTCAACCGCTTCATATTATCACACATTAGTGCAGTGCATCTGAAATTTATCTATGCATCATGTCAAGATTAGGATACATATATTGAGATATCCGCTATGGTTCAAAATCTGTTCTAACCTGAGATTCTTTAAAAAAATTTTTAGATTACAATGAAATGACCCAGAGAACTGAGTTATCTGATAAGCATCAATTACAGGCACAAGTAAACAAGTCATTCATTATTATTAATATAATGTAAAAGCCAATTTTAAAAATATTATCAATATAATAAAAGACCGAATAAAAAAAATGGACATCACACCCGTATTTCAAAAGCTCCACTTGAGTTCTCATTCTCAAAGTTCATAAGCCCATGATCAAGTGAAAATTTTCGCAAAGCCATTTTAAGTGCTATTTCCACTGCAGTAGACCCGTTGTCGGAGAAGAAAACTCGAGATGCCCAACCTGAAAAAAATAATAATAATAAAGATACAAAATTCATAATGAATATGAAAATAATAAGGAACAACTCAATAGAGAAAAAAAACTTCGATTAAACAACAACTTGTATTTAAAACACTACAGCATAATTGATCTTTACTAACCCAATAAGCTTTTAATAAGCAATTAAAAAAGAAATGGAATGTTGACTTTATATGCCATGTAATTAGGGGCGTAAGTAAGTCAAAGCCGACTCGTAAGCGAGCTCGAGCTCGACACGATAAGTGGCTCATGAACTGAGCTCAATGAGCTACCAAGCCAAGCTCAATCTAGCTTTGACTCAACTCCGTAGCTTGTGAGCCGGCTCATTTAAAAAATATATTAATATAAAATATACTCAAATAATATTAAATTTGAAGATTTTATCTTTAAAACATTAAAAATATTTTTAAAATATTATTTTGTATTTTATATTAAGTGATTTCTTCTTCTTTCTCTCATAATTGTTCATTCTATTTGTCATTCTATTATAAACCTACCTTAATTCTCTCTTTCATAAAAAACAAGGGGCTCAAACTCATAAACTTAAGCTCAAGTTCTATAAAATTAATCAAGCTCAAGCTTAAGCTCAAGCCGAGAGTGGCTCGAGCTCGACTCGACTCATTTACACCATACATGTAATCCGCCTACTGAAATAAATATATCACTTATATTTTTATTTGAAAAAATATGCCCAAAGTCCATTTTGGACAAAAATAAACATATAAGTATATTATGAGAGATAGTCCCTCTTGTAGATGCGAACCGGAAAAAATTAGTTGAGCTTAAACTTTCCAATTTCACGCATCTTCTCTGCCTCTCTTCTTACCTTAGTGATCTACTAACTAAGCTGCTCTTTGAAATTTTTGCCAAGTACAACACACAAAAACTCTCATGAGAGGGCGAGATGTGAAAAGCCCACATGTTTTATAATGTTTCGGAAAATCACAAATGCAACGAGATCGTTTAGAGAAAAGTATCGTGTAATCTCTTCTTGAAGATAATCTAGCAATAACATGATTGGAGCTATGAGTCCAATGGAATAATCACCAACTAAATATAAATAGGACATAAATTTGTAAATAATCTCCAAATTGAGACAAGCCAACAAGAATGTATTAATAATGAGAAAATAGAGGCCCTGCAAGCTTTGATAACCCTTCAGTGAAGGTGTGAGCAAGTTTGCCCTAATATGTGAATGGATACTAAGGATGGCAAGGTATTGGATACAAAAACAATAACAAGCCTATATCTCACTAAGTGGGGTCAGCTACATGAATCTTTTTTCTCCATTGTATCCAAATAAGTGTCATATTTTCATATAATTCTAATAAATAATAATTATTTTTAAACATGTCCAGGTTTTTTTAAGTCTACCTTATTCTTTCTTAACATAAGTCGAATATAAAACATCTACTCTCCTAATCGGATCATCAGATGGTCGATGTTTAATGTAACCAAACCATCTAAGACAACTCTCTCTAATTTTGTCTGCCACTGGAACTACACGAAGTCTTTCACGAATATATTTGCTTCACATTTTATCTCTAAGTGTCAGGTTAATTACCCACCTAAGCATTCTCATTCCAGCAATACTTAACTTAGTTTTATGATGCTCTTTTAAAGGACAACATTATGTGCCATAAAGCATAGCGGGTCTTTACCACCATCTTATAAAATTTTCTCTGTCAAAACGGTACTTTTACATCACATAATAGCACCGAAGCATTCCTCCACTTCAGCCATCCAGCTTGAATTCTAATAATAATATCCCCATCTATATCACCATCACTTTGAATAATAGACCCAAAATATCTAAAATCTTCACTCCTTTAAATGATTTGATCACTCATTAATATAACTCTATCACTAGATCTACTACTACTAAAAATACATTCCAAAGTTTTAGATCTAATCAAATGAATGTTGTTATACTTTAAAGTAGACCTCCATAATTCAAATTGTTCATCAACTATTTCTTTAGTCTTATCCACAAGAAGAATATCATGAACGAAAAGCATACACCAAGGTACATCCTCCTGTAGATGTCCACTATAAGCATCCACAATTAAAGCAAAAACATATGGGTTTAAAGCCAATCGCTGATGTAGTCCAACTGAAATAGGAAAATACTTGGTCAATCCTCCTTCGATTCGAACACAAGTAACAACTCTAGTATAAATATCTTTAATGACTTGAATATACGTCATATCAACACATTTCTTTCTTAAAACTCTCCAAAGAATTTATCTTGAAACTTTATCGTAAGCTTTTTTAAATCAATAAAAATCATTCAATATATATGTTATAGTTATCATAACAAACCTACCTTTATCGTAAGCCTTTTTTACGATCTTTTTCTCATAAGAAAATAATAAATTTATATTTTATTAGATCTATTATTATAAGTAATAATATGTTCATCTCTTTTCTAAAATAAATTATTAGCAATAAAAAAATCATAAAGCTAAAGCAAAATCCAATATGATTATACATTCTTAATTAATCACACCATTAATTAATACTCCAAAATTGTAGCCACCATAAATATTTTTAAAATTTTCTACCACTCTACTAACATGTTCATTTAAATCTTCTCCAATAAAAATTCTTTCTTCAAGAAGTATCATTTTATTAATTTTTTTAAGTCATTTCATTTTTTTTTTCATTTGGGCATATATTTAAACCTACTAGAGGAATATAAACACTTATTACATTAAGAATCTTAGTATCAACAACAATCTATATGTCTATGATGATATCTCAAATTCTATGAACTTTTACAACATTATATTTCAAACTCTTATATATAATAACACCTACAAAATTTCTAATATGACTCCAACCTGAATACCAAAGTTCAAAGCCTAAGTTATCAATCTCCTTAGCCTTTTCTCCAACCCATTTAGTATGGCATGGCATTAGATTTTGATAAAAAATAAATGAAGTTGTCATTGGATGGTAACGAATAAAATTTTGAATCATTCAGCCCATCAACTATAATAATCTGTTAAAAAAATAAAAAATAGATAAATAAATAATAGTTGTGGTTCGAAAAAGATGTAACACTCATGAGAAATCAAAACGAATGCTTATCCCCATATTTCCCCGCATTCGAGAGCGAGATAAAGCAAGAGCGAATTAGAGAGAAAAAGATAGAAAGAGGCGAGAACGAGAGACACAGAGGAAGAAGGAGAAGAGGAGGAACCTTAGCTGAAGGAGATGTCGGGGGTGTCCTGTATGAAGGAAGACAACATCATGTTTGGTTGCATGAGAGAAGGAAGAGGGGTGGCGTTGTCCTTGCAGAAGGACCAGTCGAAGTCGAGAATGAGGCAGAAGGAAGAATACCATGTACATCTAAGGCTTGGAAGTCCATGTTACGTCCGGGAAACCCTAGCCAAATTGTTAAGGAGAGGAGAGCAAAGCATGTTGTGGGCTTGGAGGTGAACACCGTGCAAATTTCTGTGTGAAGGAAAAGGAAAGAGGGTTTAGCACGGGAAGTGGAGAACCGAAGCCGAAGTCTGGGAACATTATTGTGTTCATCTGAAGGTGAAGGAAGAAAACAAATAGGAAATGAAGCAGAGGTCAAAGGTAGGTTTGTTATGATAACTATAATATATATATATATATATATATATATATATATATATATATATATATATATATATATATANCTTGTCATCCCCTTTATTCTTAAAAATGAGGACCAAAATGCCCTTCCTCTAGTCTTCATTCCTCTTTTTATTTTTAAAATAACATTAAAAAGTTTAGTAAACCAAAAAATTCCTAAATCTCCTAGATATTTCCACAATTCTATTCGGATACATCCAGGCCCTACTAATTTTTCACCATTAATTTTCTTTAAAGCCTCCTCAACATCCTTGATGATAAAAATAAAAGGTTTCATTATTATTAACGATATTAAGGTCACTAAAGTCAATCAAATTTTCAAAACCTTCATTGAAAAATTTANCCTTTAAAGCCTCCTCAACATCCTTGATGATAAAAATAAAATGTTTCATTATTATTAACGATATTAAGGTCACTAAAGTCAATCAAATTTTCAAAACCTTCATTGAAAAGTTTATCAAATTATCTCACGAACGTATGTTAAATATCTTCATCTAGCAAAAATATTTTTTTATTTTATATTAAATCTTTACTTTTCTTTTCTCTTTATTTAGCTTGTTTACAATTTATGCAAAAACATTTCAACCNATTTATCAAATTATCTCACGAACATATGTTAAATATCTTCATCTAGCAAAAATATTTTTTTACTTTATATTAAATCTTTACTTTTCTTTTCTCTTTATTTAGCTTGTTTACAATTTATGCAAAAACATTTCAACCTCTTTAGTATCGAATATATTTTAAAAATCACTAAACATAGAATTTTTATCATCACAAATAGTTCACTTAGACTCCAAATGGGTCACCTTATAGCTTTCCTATTTCTCTAAGCTTTTACATTTAAACCAATTTTTATTTAAAAATTCTTATATTTTATCTTTTCTTGCACATTATTATTCTACCAGTAACTATTTTTATTTAAAAAAATTTTTTCATTTGGTTCTCCAAGTACATCTTTTGTCACTTATTAATAGCGTTTGTTATTTTATCCCGCACATAAATTAGCTTCGTCATAAACATCCCAAATCATAAAAAAATATTTTTATTTGGTCTTTTNTAATTTTTATTAAAAAATTCTTATATATTATCTTTTCTTGCACATTATTATTCTACCAGTAACTATTTTTATTTATAAAAACTTTTCCATTTGGTTCTCCAAGTACATCTTTTGTCACTTATTAATAGCGTTTGTTACTTTATCCCGCACATAAATTAGCTTCGTCATAAACATCCCAAATCATAAAAAAATATTTTTATTTGGTCTTTTAAGTGCTCTCATCTAATTCTATGACAATGTTTAATTGTATTTAATATCTTCCAACTTGTAATTTTAAAATTTAAAATTAATAATCAATTTTCAGTACTAAAATTTTCACTTAAAATGACCTTAAAATCTTTACATTCTTCGCGATCTTCTTTTCTCATAAGAAAATAATAAATATATATTTTGTTAAATCTATTATTATAAGTAATAATATGTTCATCTCTTTTCTAAAACAAATTATTAGTAATAAAAAAATCATAAAGCTAAAGCAAAATCCAATATGATTACGCATTCTTAATTAATCACTCCATTAATTAATACTCCAAAATTGTAGCCACCAAAAATATTTTCAAAATTTTCTACCACTCTACTAACATGTTCATTTAAATCTTCTCCAATAAAAAGTTTTTCTTCAAGAGGTATCATTTTATTAATTTTTTTAGGTCATTTTATTTTTTTTTCTTTTGGGCATATATTTAAACCTACTAGAGGAATATAAACACTTATAACATTAAGAATCTTAGTATCAACAACAATCTATATAGCTATGATTATATCTCAAATTCTATTAACTTTTACAACATTATATTTCAAACTCTTATATATAATAACACCTACAAAATTTCTAATATGACTCTAACCTGAATACCAAAGTTTAAAACCTAAGTTATCAATCTCCTTAGCCTTTTCTCCAACCCATTTAGTACGGAATAGCATTGGATTTTGATAAAAAATAATTGAAGTTGTCATTGGATGGTAACGAATAAAATTTTGAATCATTCAGCCCATCAACTATAATAACCTGTTAAAAAAATAAAAAATAGATAAATAAATAATAGTTGTGGTTCGAAAAAGACGTAACACTCATGAGAAATCAAAACGAACGCTTATCCCCATATTACCAGCATTTGAGAGCGAGATAAAGCAAGAGTGAATTAGAGAGAAAGAGATAGAAAGAGGCGAGAACGAGAGACACAGAGGAAGGAGAAGAGGAGGAACCTTAGCTGAAGGAGACGTCGGAGGTGTCCTGTATGAAGGAAGACAACATCATGTTTGGTTACATGTGAGAAGGAAGAGGGGTGGTGTTGTCCTTGCAGAAGGACCAGTCGAAGTCAAGAATGAGGCAGAAGGAACAATACCATGTACATCTAAGGCTTGGAAGTCCATGTTACATGCGGGAAACCCTAGCCAAATTGTTGAGGAGGGAGAGCAAAGCATGGCGTGGGCTTGGAGGNAAATCGTCTTGGATAGAGACGAGTAATTATATGTTTGAAATTCAGTAATTTTTTTTTTTATAAATATATATTTGATTTCAATTATGCTCCATTCTAGTGATATTTAAATTCTAATAGATTCTTCGTATTGTTAAAAAGAAAAATATGCATGTTAAAAAAATTGCACAATGAATTTCAAATTATCAGATTATTGCATGTTTTTAGATTCTAATAAAGATGCATGAAGTATAATATTAAATGACCGATAGAAATATGCATATTAATAACCTTGTGTAATGGTTTACCAATGAAATTATTAAACTAGTACATGTCATTCTTATTCTAATAAAATTGCAACTATTAATGAGTAGATAAATGCAAAAGAAGATTGTGTGCTATGAAGAATGAAATGAAAATATTATATACATGAATGTATGTATGTACAAGTTAAGAGGAGTTCACCCCTCCATGGTAGAGATAGAGGATGTCAGTGTACCCACGCAAATAATGTTTTCCTACCATGTCAGACAATTGTGATATTAAAGATCGTTGAACGCTATGCTGACGGGAGAAATTTGATTATGGACGAGTAAGCACTATTCTACCTCATATAATCGTGTAAATTAAATCAAAAACTTCTATGCTGACGAGATAATATCAGTCAAAGGTATGCTAGGTTATATTTTAATGATGTTCCTAATATGGATGTAAGAATTAAGAATATAAAATAAAAGTAAAGTTAAATTCAATACATATAAAAATTTAGATTATTTTCATTAAATGTCAAGAATGCAGGCATTAGATTATTATATGAATTTTTTATAATAAAATATAAAATACAAGCATACATATTGTCTTCTTTTTCTTGGGTTACTGTAGTTTGGAAGAATGATTGTTGTATTGGGTTATTTTTAGATAATTCATTATGTTATTTTAATATTTTTTCAGGTTTTAAGATTTCAAATAAGATAAATGAAAAATGAACAAATATGNATGTTTATTTAATTAGTTTTAATGGCATGCTTAATTGAAATTTGGAAGCAATTGATGGAGTTTTTCATTTCAAGATTTAGGGTTTAGGGTGAATCACTTTGAAAGAAAAGATATGCTTTAATTACAGTTAAAGTTTAATTTACTTAATTTAAATTAATTTATAACAATAACTAAGGTTGAAGAATATTTGAACCTAGGATTGGAGATAAAGAGTCTGTGAGACGAGCAAGCAAGATTGAGGTGAGTAATTATATTTCTAAATTTCAAAAATTTTCATTATTTCAAGTGTATATTTGATGATCCTTATATTCTAGCATAGATGTATATATTAGTTTATTTCATGACCAGATGTTTATGTCAGATTATTACATGATCTTTAGAATTATAGAAGGGTGCATCTATTAGATTATCATATGACCTTTGATTCTAGTAGAATTGCATTACTTTTAGAAGATAAATACAAGTCGTCTCATATAAAAGTAATACATGCCTTGAATAATGAAATAACAATATAGTATACATGGATGCTCGTATGTGGGTGAAATAGGAGTTCACACCGTTATGTTATAAGCAGGAGACAACATAATGTTTGGACATGTAGATGTTATCCTACCACTCATGCAATTGTGATGTTTAGATCATTAACTATTGTGCCAACGGAAGAATATTGATCAGGGGCGAGTACACAAATTTTCATATCATACAATCATAAAAATTAGATCATGAACCGTTATGTTGAAAAGATAATATCGGTCGGTGGTGCGTTATGTTAATTTTTAACAATGCTCCTAAGACATGTAAATGTTAATAGCATGAAATAAAAGTATAGTTAAAGATTAAATCTAGAAGAGTGTATTTAAAGTTAATGTATATTAAAGTATAAGTTTATTCGAATAAGTAAATGTCATGGACACAAAGTTAAATTATTATAAGATTTTTTATAGAAATATGAAAAATTATCATGCATATTATTTTATCTTCCTTTTATGAATGTAGTTTAGAAGTGTGATTGCTCATGGGTTATCTTAAATGACTCATTATATTATAAATTTTTTTTTCAAGTTTAAACTTTTGAATAAGATTAATATTGTGAGCTAACGTGTACAGGAGATAGGCCAACAACCAGAAGACAAGTTTTAATTGTTAACTAATAATATTTTCTATAGTGAGACTTTCAATTATATTTAGACATTAAACTGTCAATAATAGAAAAAGAATAACAAAATTTATCTCTTGATCTAGCTGTATGTTTCCACCTTGGTTAATTCCAAACCCCGGGCCGGGTCGGGATGTCTGCATACGGGTGGAGGAGTTGAACCACACAAAGGAAGTATGGGAGGCTAAATCGAATTCAACATGCAGAGAGGAGTAACATTTGTGGAAATAATGAAGGTAAGATTGTGTTTTTTATTTATATAAATTGTTAATTAAATGTTATTAACATANCAATAATGAAGGTAAGATCGTGTTTTTTATTTATATAAATTGTTAATTAAATGTTATTAACTTATATTAAATTATTAGAATTAATATCAGTGATTAAACATGGTCAACCAACCAAANAAATTAAATGTTATTAACTTATATTAAATTATTAGAATTAATATCAGTGATTAAACATGGTCAACCAACCAAAAAACAACTAGGTGAGAACGAGATTAGTGATTTGTGCAAAAGAAGAAAAGCTAAAGAAATGNTATAAATTGTTAATTAAATGTTATTAACATATATTAAATTATTAGAATTAATACCAGTGATTAAACATGGTCAACCAACCAAACTAAACGACTAGGTGAGATCGAGATTAGTGATTTGTGCAAAAGAAGAGAAGCTAAAGAAATGTTAGAGTTTAATTTTCAAAAGTAATTTGTTTAAATTATTGTTATTTACTATTAGTATTAATTGCAATAACTAAACTTAAAATTTAATGATTTAAACTCACATATAAAATGAGGAAATTTANCTACAGTTTAATTTTCAAAAGTAATTTGTTTAAATTATTATTATTTAATATAAGTATTAATTGCAATAAATAAACTTAGAATTTAATGATTTAAACTCACATATAAAATGAGGAAATTTAACTATAAATAACTAAAATATAATTAAGTAATGTGAGATAAATTTATTAAATTGAATATTTTATAAATTTTAGGTGTAACTTGGAGAAATGTCAAAAGTCAGAGGGAAAGAAATCGTCTTGGATAGAGACGAGTAATTATATGTTTGAAATTCAGTAATTTTTTTTTATATAAATATATATTTGATTTCAATTATGCTCCATTCTAGTGATATTTAAATTCTAATAGATTCTTCGTATTGTTAAAAAGAAAAATATGCATGNCGATCGACACGAGTAATTATATGTTTAAATTTCAGTAATTTTTTTTTATAAATATATATTTGATTTTAATTATGCTCCATTCTAGTGATATTTAAATTCTAATAGATTCTTCGTATTGTTAAAAAGAAAAATATGCATGTTAAAAAAATTGCACAATGAATTTCAAATTATCATATTATTGCATGTTTTTAGATTCTAATAAAGATGCATGAAGTATAATATTAAATGACCGATAGAAATATGCATATTAATAACCTTGTGTAATGGTTTACCAATGAAATTATTAAACTAGTACATGT
This sequence comes from Phalaenopsis hybrid cultivar, assembly GCA_002079205.1. Lineage (NCBI taxonomy): Eukaryota > Viridiplantae > Streptophyta > Magnoliopsida > Asparagales > Orchidaceae > Phalaenopsis > Phalaenopsis hybrid cultivar. The sequence continues at coordinate 198,070 of JXCR01127771.1, forward strand.
CATTCTTATTCTAATAAAATTGCAACTATTAATGAGTAGATAAATGCAAAAGAAGATTGTGTGCTATGAAGAATGAAATGAAAATATTATATACATGAATGTATGTATGTACAAGTTAAGAGGAGTTCACCCCTCCATGGTAGAGATAGAGGATGTCAGTGTACCCACGCAAATAATGTTTTCNGGATCGAGACGAGTAATTATATGTTTAAATTTCAGTAATTTTTTTTTATAAATATATATTTGATTTCAATTATGCTCCATTCTAGTGATATTTAAATTCTAATAGATGCTTCGTATTGTTAAAAAGAAAAATATGCATGTTAAAAAAATTGCACAATGAATTTCAAATTATCATATTATTGCATGTTTTTAGATTCTAATAAAGATGCATGAAGTATAATATTAAATGACCGATAGAAATATGCATATTAATAACCTTGTGTAATGGTTTACCAATGAAATTATTAAAATAGTACATGTCATTCTTATTCTAACAAAATTGCAATTATTCATGAGTAGATAAATGCAAAAGAAGACTGTGTGCTATGAAGAATGAAATGAAAATATTATATACATGAATGTATGTATGTGCAAGTTAAGAGGAGTTCACCCCTCCATGGTAGNACTATAGAAATATGTATATCAATAGCCTTGTGTAATGGTTTACCAATGAAATTATTAAACTAGTACATGTCATTCTTATTCTAATAAAATTGCAATTATTCATGAGTAGATAAATGCAAAAGAAGACAATGTGTGCTATGAATAATGAAATGAAAATATTATATACATGAATGTATGTATGTGCAAGTTAAGAGGAGTTCACCCCTCCATGGTAGAGATAGAGGATGTCGGTGTACCCACGCAAATAATGTTTTCCTACCATGTCAGACAATTGTGATATTAAAGAACGTTGACCGCTATGCTGACGGGAGAAATTTGATTATGGACGAGTAAGCACTATTCTACCTCATACAATCATGTAAATTAAATCAAAAACTTCTATGCTGACGAGATAATATCAGTCAAAGGTATGTTAGGTTATATTTTGACGATGTTCCTAATATGGATGTAAAAATTAAGAATATAAAATAAAAGTAAAGTTAAATTCAATACATATACAAATTTAGATTATTTTCATTGAGTAAATCTCAAGAATGCATGCATTAGATTATTATATGAATTTTTCATAATGAAATATAAAATACAAGCATACATATTGTCTTTTTTTTCTTGGGTTACTGTAGTTTAGAAGAATGATTGTTGTATTGGGTTATTTTTAGATAACTCATTATGTTATTTTAATATTTTTTCAGGTTTTAAGTTTTCAAATAAGATAAATGAAAAATGAACAAATATGTATAGAAGGTGAGTTCAACAATCAAAAAGGTAAATATTTAATTGGTGATTAAATTGCTTCTTTTAGTGGCTCTTTTCAACTAATATGTGAATATTTCACGTTTAGTGATAAAAATAGAATAATAGAAAATTTAATTACACCGTCTGACCGTTCGTTCTTGCCTTAGTTAATTTCAAGCCTTAGGTCGGCTAGCAGAGGGACAAGGTGGGTAAGCAAATGAAGGAACAGATTCCAGAGAAATAAAGGAAGCAAAAGCTTAAGTGAAGCAAGGAGCCACAAGAACAGAAGGTAGAGCCTAATTTATGGTTTATCTACAACCCAAGAAGCAACCAATGCAGGAGAAAGAAGAGGTGAGATTCATTGAAAAGCTAACGACAAAGGAGGAGAAGAGTCTATTATGAAAGCAAGAATAAAAACATAGTGCCATTTAAAGTTGAAGAAAATGAATAAGTGTGACATCGAAAGCAAGAGAAAGTAGAAAAATCCATAAAAAGCAAGAAAATAATATAGTGAGTTATCTAAAATTTAAGGCTTTGCTTGATCTTTGATGTTAACCCTTTGAATCCTTTGCTAGGTTGCAACTATGAATTTAAGGGCATGCACGAAACTATAACAACAACTAAACGTAGGGATACAATGGCAACAACAACAATAACAAAAATAACAAACCTTTATCCCACTAAGTGGGACCTACTACATGAATCATTTTTCTCTATTGCGTCCTATTGAGTGCATTTTCATTTAATTCTAATAAATTAAGATCATTTTTTATACAATATACCCAAGTATTTCTAGATCTATCTCTGCCTTTCTTAACAATACGATGCAGCGTCCGATACAATTAAATTTTTCGAGAGCCAGCACCCCGAAACCCAAGACAAGGGAGACACCCGCCCACCTCTTGGCAAACTCGCCATCAAGTATGAACAGCAAAACTTAAGGCTCTAAGTGAACAATTGGTCAACACAATCAAGCTCCACATAATAACAAATTTTGCAAAGAGATTTGTACATTCATAGCATAAACTAACAAATAAAAAAAGGTTTAGGAAGCAAAAAAGAAAATTATTAAGTTTTTAATCAACCTAAAAAAGCTATAGAGAATATTTCAGTAATTTAATTTGTAAAAAACAAACCTTTTCCCACTCCTTCAAGTAACATTTCAGCACATTGCAATGAAGGTTCATAAACATTCTCAGGAAACATAACATGCCCATATCTTGCTGCAGAATAACCCATCTCTCTAGCAAGTTCACTCTGAAACCACCTAACAAAAAGTACAATGTAAATAAAGGAAATATATAGCTATGCTGCTCAAGCAAATGTCACACGCAAAACAGGTATTGAAGAAAACAAACTAACTGAATTCTGAGTCAATAAAGAACGGCAAAGAATAAGCACACAGATGCATTTATAAATATATTAGNCCACACGCAAAACTGGTATTGAAGAAAAGAAACTAATTGAATTCTGAGTCAATAAAGAACGGCAAAGAATAAGCACACAGATGCATTTATAAATATATTAGTTGAGCCATGCAAGTTTCAAGTTTGGATCAGGTTTCCAATCTACCTTGTAACGTGATGAAGTCATATTGTGAGGGAAAAATAGAGCATTCTATGGGCTCCAAAAGTTTGAATACCCCAGACTCCTTTTGCTGTGAGCTTTGTGTTTGGTGCTCCAGGTCAAATTACAAAAAATAGATTTGATTGTAGATAAGAGACCACCCAGAGATTTTGCCGTCATTTTGTAAGGACTTTTTTATTTGGAGTTTAAGGTTTCCTATGNGAGTTTGGATCAGGTTTCCAGTCTACTTTGTAACGTGATCAAGTCATATTGTGAGGGAAAAATACAGCATTCTATGGGCTCCAAAAATTTGAATACCCCGGACTCCTTTTGCTGTGAGCTTTGTGTTTGGTGCTCCGGGTCAAATTTACAAAAAATAGATTTGATTGGTAGATAAGACACCACCCAGAGATTTTGCCTTCATTTTGTAAGGACTTTTTTATCTGGAGTTTATGGTTTCATATAGGCATAAGCCTCTATGATTACTTATTCTTCCTGATAATGGAAGAGCGCTCTCGATTAAGGCTAGTTATTTAATACTGAACATTCAATGTATAATAGCAACATACTTAAATTTTAAGTTATAAAAATTACTACCTTGAACTTTAATAGATGATGGGTGAAATGATGAAGAACCCAATCAAGATTTCATAATTCCATCGTCCCAATTCATCATGGTTCATGATTCACTTATTTAAAGGAAGCAATCAACTCAAATTGACCGCATGATCCTTGTCAGCAACCATGAGTTCCATCAACAAAGGGACTTATAGATCTATATTGAATGTTTGTCTAATAGGACAATTTTAAGTTGATCTTAGCTAATAGAAAATTTTGTATCAATCAAATGTGTTTTATGGCTCCAACTCAAATAGTAAAAAATAGTTGGGAAACATAGGAGTTACGACCATGAACGTAATTATGGTATCATTTGGCAGTAACCACCAAGATGCATATATATATATATATATANCCCCGGACTCATTTGGCGATAACCACCCAGATGCATATATCATTGGGATGCCTGCTTCGCAGTCTTCGCGTCGTCTCGGTCTAGCGACAGAGCTGCTGCTCTGCTCGCTTGGTCGCGTTTGTCGCACTGCTCTGCCCGTGTTTTTCATTTCCTTTCACGCGACGTATCTTCGTTTCCTGTCCGACAGAATCTTGTCGGTAGAGATGGCTATCAATTCCAATGCTTCTGCACTTGTCGGCGACCTCTCGATTCCTACTCGTGCTCCTCTTTCATAATCAAAGACTGGTTTTCGTATAGGTAAATCGTGCAATATTCCTCAATCTTTTCACGATTCTCTTGAAGGTGGTGGCGATCACACCTTCATAAAAAAATTAGGGAAAAAAATGGGAAGTCTGTTGTTGTTCTCACAGAGTTTAAAACCAGCACTCTCGCGTCCTCTTGGTGTTTTGCTCTAGTGGTTAAATTTTTTATGGTAACCCAAAATTGGAGATCATTCAGAAAGAGTTTGAGGCTATGAAGCTATTGGACAGTAGGAATATTGGTTTAATCGACGTTCGACACATACTGATTTAGTTGTCTCATGATGTTGATTGTACCGGCATCTTTTCTCGGAAAGATATCAAGATTCGACAACCGTTATATGAGAATTCTGAAGTGGACTATTGNTTCTAAGGGCTCCAAAAATTTGAATACCCCGGACTCATTTGGCGGTAACCACCCAGATGCATATATTATTTGGACGCCTCCTTCGCAGTCTTCGCGTCTTCTCGGTCTGGCGACAGAGCTGCTGCTCTGCTCGCTTGGTCGCGTTTGTCACACTACTCTGCCCGCGTTTTTGCATTTCCTTTCAGACGACGTCTCTTCGCTTCCTGTCCGACAGAATCTTGTCGGCAGAGATAGCTATCAGTTCCTATGCTTCTGCACTTGTTGGCGACCTCTCGATTCCTACTCGTGCTCCTCTTTCATAATCAGAGACTGATTTTCGTATAGGTAAATCTTACACTGTTCCTCAATCTTTTCACGATGCTTTTGAAGGTGGTGGCGATCACACCATAAAAAAATTAGAAAAAAAATAGGAAGTTTGCTCTTATTCTCACAGAGGTTTAAACCAGTACTCTCGTGTCCTCTTCGCGTTTTGCTCTAGTGGTTAAATTTCTTTATGGTAACCCAAAATTGGAGATCATTCGGAAAGAGATCGAGGCTATAAAGCTATTGGGCAGTTGGAATATTGGTTTACTCGACGTTCGGCACATACTGATTTAGTTGTCTCATGATGTTGATTATACCGGCATTTTTTCTCGGAAAGATATCAAGATCGACAACCGTTATATGAGAATTTTGAAGTGGACTATTGGTTTCGACCCAAACTCAGAGTCCCATATCATTCCAGTTTGGATGAAATTTCTGGGGTTAAAATTACATCTGTTCAATTTGGAAATTCTCTACTCCTTAGCAACTGCTTACGGTAAGTCTCTCAGGGTTGGTAGTCCTATGCTTGCTATCACCAGACCCTCTGTGGCTTGTGTGTTGGTTGAGAGAGATATCACTCAACCAGCTCCGGATGAGGTGTGGATTGGAACCACTCACAGCGGGTATTGAAAAAATGTTGAAATCGAACCACACCCTCCTTATTGCTCTCATTGTAGTATGTTTGGTCACAGCCTACTATTTACTATCGTTTGCATACTCATCTAACGCCGAATATCACTAAAAAACAGTCACATATTATCTCTGTAAAGAAGATGCAAACCGATTCGCTTCCCAACACAGTAGTTCATAAAGAAGAACAACATACTACAGCTACAGATCCAATTGTGTTTATACCACCCACTGTTATTGAAGAAGACTCACTTACATGCCAAAACACATGAGAGAGCTCCTTTGATCGAATAGCAGATCGGCTGGTACAACTTGTTGTTGCTTCTAATGTTCAACAATTTGCACTTCTCCAGCACACGTTAGACCAATATCATGTGAGTCAATCTTCGGAAGAGGAATGGCAGGTCCATTCCAGGAGGAAGAAGAAGAATGGAGGCCAACTCTAGCTAGTAAACATATTGGATGATACATTGGTTACTATTGGCAATGGCAATCATCTTACCAACTTATTAGTTTGCTCCTTCCCTAAAACCAGAGGCAGAGGCAAGTTCAAATCAGGTTGCTCTCTAGCCACATGATACTTTGTATTTCAGCATTTTTAAGTATTTTCTTTGTCTCTACCGTACTTTTCTGTATTTTCTAGTTTTGGAACCATTTCTGATTTTGGTGTGAATAGGGTGCCATGTTTGGGTCCTTCAACACATTGTATCTGTATCTTTAATTCTAGTTAATATATTAGTCTTTTTGGGCTTTCTATATATATATATATATGTATATATATATATATATATAT
>JXCR01127772.1:0-40908 GCA_002079205.1 Phalaenopsis hybrid cultivar
CGCATCGCATTTTCAAGAGAAAGTCTGTTGGCATTTCCAGGGAGTGTATCTTCAGCCAGCTCTGGCTTGTTCTCCTTATCTTTTATGGAATTAAGGAGTTTGAATGTGATAGAAACTGAAGAGTAATCTGTACTGTTCTCTATGATGGGTTTTAGAGTTTTTCTTTGATTTGCAGGACTACTTTGATTCCTCTCAATAAGAGGCCTACTTGCTGAAAGAGGAGAGTCAGAACTTAATGGAGTATTTTGTTCAAGTAGTTTTTGCTTTTGCTGTTGATTCTCTGCTATTTTGAAGTCAACATGTTGCCTTGCCAGTTTCCTTTCGATCAGAAGTTGTGATTCCAACTCCTTGATCTGCACAGAATTAGAATCTTCATGTCAGAATTTTTCTGCCCACTAAAATTTAGGAACCAACATGGACATAAAGCCGATTATCTCAACATGAACGGACCATTACTATCAATTTCTAAACTCCAAACTAATATTTAGAATCTTTAGTGGGAGAAGTAAGGTTACATAAACCAATTTTTTTTTTTTATCAACCGTGTTCATTTTGTCATCATAAACCAATTTAGCATAAGAATAGATGCAAAATTACAACAGATAATTTAAACACATTCAGAAGAAATAACAAGTGACCTGAGACCAAGTCTCTTCTATTGAGAACAAGACTGAGCTGTATATTGTTATTATTGTTGCCTTCTTTTGATTCAATGATAAAAAAGCTGACAAAAAATTCCTATTTAGTTAGTATCTTACTATAAGCTTTAATTCTATTATGATTCATTTTCATTACCAAATCATGATGGTAAAGTAGGCACTTCAATCTTACAAAGACTTCAAAAGGACAAACATAACATAGAAAAAACAGAAAGGTTGTTGAAGAGGAAGTCAATAATCTAGATTTTTGCATTCCATATAAAATGAATGCAGAATATTCTAATAAAGGTTAAAGCAAGGTCCATACTTTCTCCTGAAGATTTCTGTTGAGCAGATNCTATTGTTGCCTTCTTTTGATTCAGTGATAAAAAAGCTGACAAAAAATTCCTATTTAGTTAGTATCTTATTATAAGCTTTAATTCTATTATGATTCATTTTCATTACCAAATCATGATGGTAAAGTAGGCACTTCAATCTTACAAAGAATTCAAAAAGACAAAGATAGCTTTAATTCTATTATGATTCATATTCATTACCAAATCATGATGGTAAAGTAGGCACTTCAATCTTACAAAGACTTCAAAAAGACAAAGATAGCATATAAAAAACAGAAAGGTTGTTGAAGAGGAAGTCAATAATCTAGATTTTTGCATTCCATATAAACTGAATGCAGAATATTCTAATAAAGGTTAAAGCAAGGTCCATACTTTCTCCTGAAGATTTCTGTTGAGCAGATCTTTTGCCTTATTCTTTGATTCTACGGAACAGATCATCTCTTCCAAGCTTTTTATCTGTAATTCTTTGTTCTTGATCTCCTGCTTGGCCTTCTCAACCTAGGACATAAATTTGCAAATGAATTAAAATAATAGAAACAGTAAGATTCAATACAAGTAAATGTTTTTGTTCATTATATTATTATCATCCTTGTGACAGATATATCATACCATCTGTTTACTTTTGAAAGGTTCACCGCCGTCAAACTGCTTCTTTGCTAGGCCAAGCTCAATTCCCCTAACCCTGCTTGCAAAATTCAAGGAACACAAACTCTCACCAACATCATTCTCACTTGGACTAATTTGCACAAACATCAAAGTCTTTGATTCTCCCCCTACATGGCTCATTCCAAGCAATCTTATGGTCAAGATAGAGGTAAGATACTCAATAATGACCAGAAAAAATAAGTTAAGAGAAAAAAAAATACCTAGTGAGTCTTGTAGTAAATGAGTCAGTTTCGAGTTCCTACAAATTCAGAAAAAATTACAAATCACAGAACAATTAGTATAGGAATGAAGTAGTTATGTTTCATGCAAAAGGTTCCAGCTACCAACCTGAAAGGAATATGAGGACTTTTGGTTGCAAGAGCATATATCACATCTCCTAATGCAGAGAGGGATTTGTTAATGCATTGTGCCTCTTTCAGACGCTCCCCTTGAGCATCAGTTTTTGTTATTCTCTCACTTCCAGCAAGGTCAATAAGCCACAATTTACTTTTGGTGCACTCACCATTCACCAAATTCTCACCTCTTACCAATACATAGTGGATGCTAATAAATAGATTAAGTAGAAATTAAGAAAAGCAATCTCCAACATTATTTTAATGAACATTGCTTAGAAAACTGACCAGTGTGATCTGCTGCTATGTTCATTTGAATTGGTGGATCCAACAGATCTCGCTTTACTGCCTGTCTGTAAAACCTCCCATGCTTCAATCAAGTTGTTAACACGAGCTTCAACCAGACCAGGCACATGATGTACTCCTTCCAAAGCTTGTCGTACTTCTAGTCTACAGCTTTTAAATACAATTAAGAAAGAATGCATTTATAAGTTAAATCGTTAATTTGTACGATGCATTTATTTAAACGTTACTTTACAACATACGTCTTTGCAGCAACTCCAGGTTGAGATCCAGATAAGAGCAAATCATGTATTTGTTCATTATACACCTCCAGAACACTTACGGTTATTTCATATTGGAATAAACCTTGTCTTTCCCTGACAACTCGAAACAGTTCCTCAAGGGTCCTAAAGTTCACTCCACGAGCTCCTCCTGTTCCTTCCATGGTAAAGGTTTTGCCAGTTCCAGTCTGTCCGTAAGCAAATATGCAGACATTGTACCCATCCAACACTGATGTTGCAAGATGTGAAGTTTTTTCAAAAACCCTTTCTGATCAAAAGAAGACTCTATTTTCAGGTGGACATTAGCACATGCTGCCTGTAAGAATCTAAATAAGAATGATTTTTATTCAATACCTTGATCTTCTTCAGGACTGAAAACTGCATCAAACTTAAAAGACTTCTTTAGTGCTCCATTGGTTTTAACAAGGAGCTCACCGTCTTTTGCAGATTCAAAATCTAGAGCCATATCATCTCCTCTAGATATTTCTTCTGAACTAAGAGGCCGGCAACGACAAAAAACTCTGATGTTTCCTGCAGTATTATGGGAATAAATTAAAGGATTACGTATTGTTATTCAGTAAATGCTTTAATTCCTTTCTAACATTTGGCCAACCTTTCAGTTCAATCATTTTGTTGTACAAGTTCTTCCGTTCCTTGGACTCTTCAATGAACCTCAATTTTAGATCTTCGTATTTTCTTTCAAGATTAATGTGACTATCCACTGTCAAAAGTAATTAAATTGTCTGTCATTAACAATTTAAAAGGAAACAAAGAAATAAGCATACCTATAAATCTGGAGCTGAGAGATGAAGGAACAAATATACGGACACTTACTGGAAGGTAAAATGGTGCCCATCCTGCTAATCATATCGGCAAGGCAATTTTTAAATTCCAATGCTTCTTCTGTCAACTTGGCATGCTCTAGCTTCATCAACTATCAAGCTCAAATATGCAGAAAAAGACATAAGCTATGTTCTTATGTAGTTTACTAAACCAAACATATTAATATGCTGGAGTCAAACATCAAGGTAAGAGTCTCGTAGCAAAAAAATGGGAGAGTTGAGCTGGCCGACAGAGGGATATCTCTGAACTAGATAAAACTTCAAAAAAAAAAAGTTAATAAAATAAAGTTTAAAAAATCTGAGTACCTTAAGTTTCTCCGACAAATCTTCTGCATATTGACACCACCTACTTTTCTCCTTCACCTGTCCTTCCACCGCAAAAGCTGAAAAAAAAAACAGCTGTGGTTACTATTATTTCATTTAGAAGGCATATTAAAGTACAATTTCCATACCTAAGGAGCCAACATGTAGAGATTTCCGCATCAGTTCCATCTGAATTTCCTGTAATGATGCCCAGGCCTCATGGCATTCCTGGCTTTTGAGTTCATTTTCGCATTTGGCAGCAGCCAAAGCTTTTCTCATTTCTAATTGTTCTTTGATGAGCAAATCATACTTTCGCTTCCATTTCCTATGTTCACGGCAGTTGTCCTGTAAAATTTGATGAGTAGGTTGAGAAAATCAAAATTTAACGTGCAGATGTCCAACAAGCTCCTACTAAATCAATTAGTAAAATCAGACCAACNCTTCCATTTCCTATGTTCACGGCAGTTATCCTGTAAAATTTGATGAGTAGGCTGAGAAAATCAAAATTTCCAACAAGCTCCTACTAAATCAATTAGTAAAATCAGACCAACCATATTTAGCATTTCTTCATTGCTTCCATCTAATGACTTGATGCCATCTCCTTGTTTCTGAATATTCTCATTTTCTAATCAAGCCCGGCATACTTTATTAAATGAGTACTGATATATGTTATATTACTAGATGCTAGCAAAATTAGCCAAGTGAAAGAAAGTTGATAACAGAAAACTAACCGGCAGGAAAAACCCCCCTTCTTATTGAAATACCACATACTACTGGTTTTCCAACAAGCCCTCTAAACTTTATTGATAAACCCTCCCCTCCAACAACTGAAGCTTCCACATTTGATATTACCAGTGGAAGGTTTGGACCAACCTTTGCATATATGTCAATGCCAGAGACAGCCTGCAAAAATACTCACTTTTCATACAAAGAGNTAAGTGAAAGGAAGTTGTTAACAGAAAACTAACCGGCAGGAAAACCCCCCCTTCTTATTGAAATACCACATACTACTGGTTTTCCAACAAGCCCTCTAAACTTTATTGATAAACCCTCCCCTCCAACAACTGAAGCTTCCACATTTGATATTACCAGTGGAAGGTTTGGACCAACCTTTGCATATATGTCAATGCCAGAGACAGCCTGCAAAAATGCTCACTTTTCATACAAAGAGCTAAGTGATGTAGATAAAAAATAGAAAATTCCTCCAGAACTTTCTCACCTTCTCTTCCTGAATATAAACATCAAAAACTCTCATTCCAGGGGGGCCATTTGTAAACACAATCTCTGCAAAGTAAAGGTCGATAAGGTAATCCCCCTCTTTCAGATTAGGGAATTCATAAGAGAAGTCTCCAAACCGAGCAGATTGATATAATGCATGCACACTGCCATCCAAGGCTTGAGCATCTGCTCTGATAATATCTCCACCCGTGTAGAAACCATCCTGTTCAAACGTTTTTCCCTCGTAAGCAACAGAAGCATCTACTCCTCCTGCATTTAAGGCCAAAACACTCCCCTCAGCTTCCAGTTTCTGTGGAAAATTGAGAGAAAATTCCAAACTGATCGCTTCTTTCGGCAGTTTTACATCGGAAGATTTTTCTTGCTTTTCTGTAGCTAATACTACATGGTTTTCAGAGAAGAGCTCAACAGGTGAGATTGCAATANTCATCCTGTTCAAATGTTTTTCCCTCGTAAGCAACAGAAGCATCTACTCCTCCTGCATTTAAGGCCAAAAAACTCCCCTCAGCTTCCAGATTCTGTGGAAAATTGGGAGAAAATTCCAAACTGATTGCTTCTTTCGGCAGTTTTTCATCGGAAGATTTTTCTTGCTTTTCTGTAGCTAATCCTACATGGTTTTCAGAGAAGAGCTCAACAGGTGAGATTGCAATATTCTGCCTTTTTCTGATATATGCAGGACTCTCCTGGATATTCTCACAGGGTACTTCCGGCGAACAGCTGGTAGGCATGGTTAACTCTGAAAATGTCACCGAGAACCCACGCTTGGAGTAACCTGTAGCATCATACCCAAAAAAGACCAGATTATGCAATGCATTAATTTCACAGTTCCAGATGAGAAACAACAAAGAAAATACTATTAGATCCCAGGTTGTTTCTGCAAGATCAAAGAGATTCACATTCATGCTATTCTATGAGTAAATAGATGAAATTACCTTTTAAATCCGCCATCTTCACATTCTTCTCTTCCATATACATTAAGGCTTCAACTCGAAAGTCACTACCAATCCATCTTCAAAATTCTCCAATTTCACAGACTTGAACGGAAACCATGATAAAAATATTCAAGCTTCTCCTATTCAACTGATTCTTCTTTCTTGCGACGTCGCTCAAGAAAATTTAACCTTGCCGACTAGGGTTTTCTACTGATTCAGAGAATAAATTCGAGGAGGGAAAGATGTTTAAAAGAAAGGAGGCACGAGAAACCAGAAAAGTGCGCTGCTGCGTTTATCTCAGCCGAGAAAATTCGATTTTTCCTCTGAAAGAGATGAAGAAGGCCGATTGAGCAGGGACGACCGTTGGAATTTTGAATTTTCGAAAAACAAATGCGCTCGGGTAAGAAGTGCCATAACGGGTGTGTCGCAAGGAAGGCAGGGCTGGATAACCGGGATTTCGTAAACGTTACCGAATAAGTTGTTTTCAGCCGTTTGATCACTTTACCTTAATTAAACACCTGATTTTGACGGTCTGATTTTTGCGGATAGAAAAATAGAAAGAAAAATTATTACATCGGACTTCCAATGACAGGACGTCACGTGTTGAGTGGATCCCATTACTTTTAACACTGACCAATGCCAATGTATTACGGTGGAGCTCACTTAACACGTGACGTCCCATCATTGGACTTCCAACGTAAATAACCTTAACAATATATATAATATATATATATATATATATATATATATATATATANGACGTTACCGAATAAGTTGTTTTCAGCCGTTTGATCCCTTTACCTTAATAAACACCTGATTTTGACGGTCTGATTTTTGCGGATAGAAAAATATAATCACCTTAATAGGAAAAAAATATTACATCGGATTTTCATCCGAAAGTTCAATGGCAGGACGTCATGTGTTAAGTGGATCTCACTACTTTTAACACTGGTCAATACCAATGTATTACGGTGGAGCTCACTTAACACGTGACGCTTTATCATTAGACTTCAAACGTAAATAATCTTTTAGGATTTATGTAATATATATATATATATGTTTATATATATANCCCTTATGCATGTCTTCAACATAGTTATTAGTTTAAATTTTGAAAATGATTTTCTCACGGAAATTCTCACCAAAATCCATTCCTTTTCTAATTGAATTATACAACATGACTAAAAGCATTGGTTATTGACATAATTTAAATCTTTATAATTTATGCAATCATTTTTCAACCTCTGAGATTCAAAAACTCCAACTCTTCTGAATATGCTGATTGAGGAAATTTCTTATAATGCTAATTATTACAGATTACAAAATGTAGTAGGTCACCAATGAATAGAAAATAGAGAGAGAAACAACACCAAGAAACGAAGGTCTGAGAGATTGAAAATAGAGGGAGAAATACCATCAAGAAATGGAGAGATTATTCCATACAGAGTACTTATGCAGCTCTGCGTGCGGATGTCCAATAATATGTCGTAACGTGGAGGTTATTGGAAGGTTATTCAAGTGAAAAAAACATAGATTATTAATGGGTTATTGGAGTGTTATTTTGTGGTTATTGAGGGGTTATGTATGGGGCGGAGATTATTGAGGGGTTATTAGGGTGTTATTATGGGATTATTGCGGAGTGTAACCGCATAGGTTATTGGGAGGTTATTGATAGTGTAACAGTGAGGGTTATTGAGAGGTTATTGTAGTGTTATTAGAATTAATGACGATATTTGATGCGGAAGTTGTATCTGAGTGTGAAATTTATAATATTAAGGTATTGGGCGTGTATATATAGACAAACACACACACACACACACACACACATATATATATACTATTATAGCAAATTATTTATTTCTAATTGAGTATAAAAATGTTTTTTATATATTAGATTTAGATTAGGTTGTACTTACTAGAAAACTTGACTCACGGTAAGACTTAACTCTATCATTTCTCATGAAATATTAATCATTGAGGGTGGGCAAGAAATTATGGTAGAGGTGGAGAAAAAATTGTTCACAAAATGTCACCAAAAAACAATTTTTTTATGGTTTAATTTCTCTCATTCCCTAAATATTCAATGAAAAAGTAGTTTTCAACTAAAGATTTTTTTTTTATCAGAAGTTTATCAAATTTCTCCATCAACAACCTCCTCCAATAATCAGGTTATGTAAAATCTCAAAACCTTTAATTTTCGTGTTACTAATTAATATTAAATTAGATTACCAATATTATTATGACTATTTAGATGTATGATAATGTTTATCATATATCCAGTAAGGGTACATTTGGGGAGGCGATGCGACGTCTCACCGCAATTTTTTCTATTTGACAAAACTTCGTTTTGTTTGCTTTTTCAAAAACTTGTAGCTGAAAGTTATGTTTTGTCATCGGTTTTGGTTAAGTGTGGTGGCTAGTAGAAGGATGTGTTTAACTTTTTCAAACAAAAAAAAGCAACAACCATCGTTGTTTTGTATCAACAACTTTTTTTACAACAACTACTTTACACAACTGTAGCTGCTCTAAGCAGACCCTAAATTTATAAATTCCATCACATATGGGTACAAGAGGCTCAAGCATAAGCTTAATTAGAAGAACAACCATTAAGAGCCAGTTGATAACAAGTAAGACTACTTGTTTAGAACCACAATACTCTAATTTCATAGTTACATAATAGTTTTGTTTAAAACTGAACATCTTAATTATAATAATAGTAGAAGGACTCGAGTACAATCAAATTGATTTTCAGAACTCCAAGAGACACTCCTCTTTGCTCAATTAGATACATCAAAATGTAACATTTATAACTTTTTTAATGGGGAAATCAACATATTATTAAGAATTATTGAGTGAACATATCATCTTTGTTCATACATTTGACTAATATAGTCAACCATCAATAATTAAGGATTAATTGGGTTTGTGTATACATGGAAGATCAATTCAAATCTTAAGTGATTTAATAAAATTGAAAACCCATAATGCTCAAGTATGTGAAAGAGATAAGCTTGTGAATAAATGAAACTCAAGTTAGCTCTTAAATAATTGGTCAAATCAAAATAGTCATAAATATTTTGCAACTTTTAAAACGACCAAGCAAATATGATGGGCCAAAATTTCTTTATTATAAAATGACTAAGAAATATCAAGTGTAAGCTAATGCAACAAAAAAGAGGAGCACTGTAGAGTTTTCTCAAAATCCTCTACCTCAAACCCTTACAATCAAGTATATAAATTCCAACTAAAATGAGAATCTAATAAATAAATTAAACACTTTTACAACTTTTAGACAAAAAAATATAAATAAATTGATGCTTACGTTCAAATAGTTCAAGTTTCTCAAGATAATGAGTCGAAACTTACGTCTCACTCGTTTAGTTAAGCTTGACTACGATAATATCTTTTACTTGATTATCTAACACATTCTAGAGATCACTCAAGATAATTTTCTTCTTCCTATTTAAGTTCAACTTTGATCATTAAGTTGTTTCCCACGCAAATTCCTTTGTTTATCTTAACTAGAATTTCAACACATCACATGAACTATGCAAATTAGGATGTTAAATTGATCATAATTTTCTTTTGGGCTTATCAACCAATTGGATGAAAATCTAAATCATTTCAATTCCTTCTTAATTTATTCATTTGGTTTGGTTTGACCAATAGTAAATCAACGCCAATTTTTTATTATTAGAGAAATCACTTAATTAACCATCATTCACATAAACTCTTGCTATCTCAACACACAATTTATGTATACATTAATTTATTTCATTTATATGTGCATCACTATATAAGGATCATGGTTAACATAGAAAGATTAGATATTATCTTGGTGTATCTCTATTTAATTAGCTACAAGACTTATAGGTTCCATTAGCATAAGATAATTATGCATTGGTAATGAGCTTCACGTTCAATACTTTAACTGTCAAGTCTTTGCTTACAAAAAAGAACTCACTTTTGTGGTTGAGCTGATAAGATGGTTCAAATGAGCTCATCTTTAAAAATCTTATTTTTTGTGTCCATACAAGTTTAGGCACAAAAAAAAAAAAAACTTGCTTTCAATACTTCATCTAAGAGAATGGGCATTCACTATTGTATCCAATTTGATGAAATGGTTTAAATGAGCATATATTTGATAATCACAATTTATACACCATACAAGCTTCAAGTGCAAAAAAAATTAATTTGAAACATTATCTCAAGAATGGACATTCACCGTTATGTTTGACATGAAAAGACAATTCAGATGAGGTCATTATTCAAAATATCAAATGTGGCTAAGAATCATCAAGTTTAAAAAGCCACCTATTTGGGATCTTGTATTGTAAAATGAACATTCATCATTGCTTCTAGTTTGACAAATGGTTCAAATGTGCATGCTTTCAAAATTTTAATTTCTTTCCTTACAAATTGTAAGTGTAGAAATTTTGCCACTCGAGTCCCCATTTTGCTAAACAGACTGCCACACATGCATATGAAAGTGATGTGGATTGGATTAGAAGGATTTCATACTTATATCTTATGTATATGCAGATTCTACTTACTCTATTTTCTTAAAGTGTGTAAACAAACTTTGTTGCACTAAAATTTATTTTATTCTTTTATATTTCATCATAAAACACAATTTATTTTTTATGCTTAAAACACCAATTTATATGCATATGTAGATATATATGGTCACACATGTATATACATATGTAGATATACATAGAAACACATATCTAACAAAATGTTATATATATATATATATATATATATATATATATATATATATATATATATATATATATATANTAATTAATGTAGTTTGAATTTATACAGTTCGTGCAAATTTAGACATATAATTAGCTTAAAAACAAGGTATCTATCTATATATGTTTTTACTTGATTTATTATATAGTATTTATTATTTTATGGACATTTTAATTTTATTTATCACAAAGTTATATTTTCAAATAAACTTTGGAGACAAATAAAATATATTAAAACTATTATTAATATATGATATTAGCAATAATGTTCAAATCAATATCCAAATTTGCTATTTTAAATGATTTTTAACATTTTTTTTTGCAAATAAATTCATATGATGCTTGATTTCAAGCGATTTATACCATTTTTAGATGTCCATATTTCATGTTATGCCTCATTGTTCATAAAAACATAGCATTTGTACCTCTATTTGGTAGAAAAAAGTTATTTTCAATCAACTTTCCCTGCTATGAAATCAAAGTGGGTTCCTCAACAAATAATTGATTTTGGTTTAATTTGAGTCGGATCAAATCACTTTAATTATCATCGAGTTCATCTTATTCAGATGTCTGATTTAATTATAAACTTATTGAAATTAAATTTTAGACCTATGTTGAAATTTAAATAGTTTTTAATTTGATTATTTCTTTAACATTTGTGCTTGATTACAAATAAATTTTCATATGATATATTAATGCTATATTTTAAACATTAGTTGAATGAATTATATATTCTAAATATTGGATTTTAAACAAACAAAAGAAGAAATTAATTCTTATTTTTTAAAATTTAATATTAAGTTTGGTTTCATTTATTCATGTGCAATATCATTTCATCGTGGAAATGAGTAGCGATAATTGCAAGAAAAAATATTATATTTGGAGTTCGGATTTACGTCAGGACAGCAGACGTGATACAGCGGAGGTCTGAGCTCCTAGAAAAATATTTTCGTACGTCATAGACACGCAGAATTACTTGCATATGATTATTATTCAGGGGGTATTGGAGGGTTATTTCGCTGTTATTGGGTTAATACCCTCAATAACGTCACAAAACCCTCGAATGATAGAAAAAAAGATGAGCATCGAACCACAGAATGTATTGATAGGTTACTAGAAGGTTATTGAGATATTCAGGTTAATACCCCCAATAACCTCTCCATAACCCCAATAACTTAGTTATTGGGAGGTTTTTGGAGGTGATACCCACACAAAATTACGTGTATATGACTATACTATGACATACGTAAATACCGCTCTAGCTCGAGCACTGACTAACAGTATTACGTTCATTATCCGAACACAACTCTCTATTAGGAATCCCAAGCCACCAATCATCACTCATTACCCCTGCCAACTCAGCATCCACCCTATGACAGCAATATAAACCAAGAAAAATCAGTAACTTCGTCGTCCTCCCCTCCAACTCTTCATGTCCTCTCTTCACTGTCTACCCTTACCGGCTCCCTGCTCCTCAATCTCAAAAAATGGTGGCATCAACCTCACAACCCAATACCCACCCAATCTCTCTGCAAAACCCTCATCTCTGAATCCCCACACTGCTATCCATCAAAACTCCCCTGATCACCCCCTTTCTCTTCCCGACCTGTCTTCAGATGCGAGGGAGAAGATCCTTAGCCTGGAAATCATGGGCATCGACTCCAGCCGNATATGTGTATGTGTATATGTATATATATGTATATGTATATATGTATATCAGCATATGTATCTGTATATCTTTATGTGTATGTGATAAAATTAATGAGGTTGGTTAATATGATTTAGGTTTTTCGGGTCCTCCCTTTTCATGGAGGAGGGGATCCCTTGCTCAAAGATTGGATCGTTTCTTTGGAAATCAACATTTTCTCAATTATTTTTATGTTTCTAAAGCTCTTCAATTAAATCATGCAACATCAGATCATAATCCCATTCTTCTCTCGCTTGCTTTCAATATTAAGCATACTTTTTATCATTTTAAATTCTTTAACATTTGGACCACTCATGAAACTTTCTTGGCTCTTGTTAAGCAAGTTTGGCAAGTGGATTGTGCAGGGAATCATTAGTATAATATGTGACAGCTTCATAAGAAGGTGGGTGCTCATTTACGCAAATGGAATTTTAATGTTTTTGGTAATGTTCATAAGAAGGTTCAAGAGGCTCAAAGAGTTGTTGATAATATGGAGGCACAGGTTAATTGCTCTTCACAGAATATGGAGGCCTTAGCTACTGCTCACTCGAACCTTCTTGAGGCTATTTCTGTGGAGGAAGGTTTTCTGCAACAGAAGGCTAATGATATATACTTCTCTTGTGCTGATCGCAACACCAAATTTTTTCATTCCTCCATTAAGCTTAGAAAAAATTTCAACACTATTCTCAAAATCCGTACTCCTTCTGGACTTTTGTTAACACAAGATGTTGACACGGATCTCTTTATGACTACCTCTCAGGTGCTTCCGGTTAATGCTTCTCTCTCTGATAACGAGCGTCAGTATGCAACTTCCTTTACTCTTTTTGAGGTGCCTACAGAGCAAGAAATTTTCTCTGTTTTTAAAGATATTAATCCCAACTAAGCCCCCGGTCCGGATGGTTTCACTTCTGCCTTTTATGTTTCTTGTTGGGATATTATTAAGAAGGAAGTTACTTTTGAAATTCAAACCTTTTTTAAGGGGGAAGACCCTGGGAAATACTTTACCTCCTCTTTGATCGTGCTAATTCTCAAGGGAACCAATAAATCTAGTTGGGATAAATTTCGGCACATTTCCCTAACTTCGGTTATATCTAAAGTTTTGAGCAAATTGATGCTCTCCAGACTTAAACCACTCTTACCCATTATCATCTCGCCTCAACATTCAACTTTTGTTAAAGGTCGGGATATCACTAATAATATTTTACTGGCGCAGAAATTATTTGAAGATATTGATAAGAAATGTCGTGGGGGCAAAATGATATTTAAACTGAACATCAAAAAAGCTTTCAATACTATCAGTTGGGATTTCATAATAAACATTCTTCGCGCTCGTGGTTTTCATCATAATTTCATCTCTCTAATCGAGAGATGGCTTCATAACAATTACTACAGTGTGATGGTTATTGCTAATTCTTATGGCTTTTTTTCTACGCATAGAGGCATTAAGCAAGGTGATCCCCTTTCCCCTACAATCTTTATAATTGCTTTTGACTATTTCTCTCAATTAGTCAATGATCTGCAACATAATAAAGTGTATACTCACTTTCATCATAAGTCCAAGGTGGTGGTTAGTCATCTTGCTTATGCAGATGACACTATTCTTTTCTCTAAAGCAAGTAAAAATACCATCAAATTGTTGATGCGCGTGCTCGAGGAATTTCAACAAATTTCTAGCTTAATTTTTAACAGAGATAAATGCAATCTTTACTTTGGTAAGACTGTTAAATGCTCGATTACTAATTGGGTTATCTTTTTCACTAGATATCAATCTGCTTCTCTTCCACTAAAGTATCTTGGAGTTAACCTCCTAAGGGGTCATCGGAAGCAAACTCTGTTTGATGATGTTGTTGATAAAATCAAATCCAAAATTGAGGATTAGAGGAATACTTTTTTCTCTTATGGTGGGTGTCTCACCTTACTCAAAAGTGTTCTCATCAGTATTCCAATGTGTACTATGCAAATTCTCAATCTCAAGAAAAGTACTCAGCTTACTTTAGAGATTGTTTAATCGGTTTCTCTGGTCTTGAAGTCATTCTGGGAAGCATTGGACTATATTTAAAAATGTTTGTAAACCTAAGGCTGCTGGAGGGCTATGGATTAAAAGCCTTGATAAAATCTCTAATATTAACATGGGCAAGTTGTGGTTTAAATTCCGTGCTAAAAATTCTTTATGTGCTAATTTTCTTCAAAAAAAATATTGTTCATGTTTCCACCCTGCCGTGGTTCAATGGAGGGTGGGGGATTCCAAGATTTAGAAAGCCGTTCTTAAAGCGAGATCTATCGCTAGCAAATTTATCATTGGGGACGTTGGGGAAGGTAAGATTTCTTCGTGGCATGATCATTGGGGTCTAGGGGTTGAGGAATTATCTCTTCAGCAGGGAATTCCTAATGAGTTGATTGTCTCTGACTTGTGGTTTCAAGGTAATTGGGATGTCAATAAATTGAATGAATTTTTTGGGGTCCAGGCGGCTAGGATTTCTAAAATCCTTATTAAGAATTGTATGAAGGATATTCCTTTGTGGAAATCCACGACATCTATCTCTCCCACCAAATTGCTTTATACTAATCTTTACCAATTTAGAGATTGGAGGTGGGGGCGGGCTATTTGGAACAAATTTATCTCACCGTTTATTTCTTTCTTCTTATGGAGGTTTTTTCTTAATATGCTGCCTTTAGATGATATTTTGAAACTAAAGGGCTTGAAATTGGCATCCTAATGTTATCTATGTAAGCAAGATGTTGAAACGGTTGCACACCTTTTTTTTTCTGTCCTTTGCTGCTGATACTTGGAAAAAGTTTGGTAACCATTTAATATCAAATGGAGGGCTTCCTCCTCTATTGTTGATTTTTTTTCTATTTGGTGAGAAGCTACTCAGGTAGATAAGAAAATATTTTGGTTTCCTCTTGTGGTAATTTGGTTCATTTGGGTGGCGAGAAATGATGCTAAATAAGAGAATACTATGTTTCATCCCAATCTTAATGTTTCTAATATACTTGCTCATTTTCAAAGAGCTTGTCGTGCCCTTTTTTATTCAATGATATTGTGCCGATGAGGTTGGGTAGGACGTCCATCTTCTTTAGATGGCAACCCCCACCTTTTGATTGGTTTAAGTTTAATATTGATGGTAGTTGGAGTCTCAGGAATGCAGGTGGGGGGGTATTCTACGGATTCATGTTGGGCTGTCTGTTTTATTTTGCTTCTCCTTTATTTGCCTCTACTCCTTTAGAGGCTGAATTTGGGCATTCTTATTAGCCTTGCAGGTTGTTGTACATCTTAAGATATCAAAAATTATTTTTGAAACCGATTCACAAATACTTATTGATGAGTTCAACAAGGCTACTAGGCCTCGTTGGGATTTGCTTGCATTGTGAATCGGATTAGAGATGTTATTCAACGTTACAATTTAAATATTCAGTTATCCTTTATTTATAGAGAAGGCAATTCCCCAGCTAATTGGCTGACGAACAAGGGTAGAGGGGAAACCGAGGTTTCTTATGGGATGCGTCCTATATCGCAGCTTAAAAGTTATATTTTGGGTGACTTGATTGACCTCCCTTTTATCAGAATTTAGTTGCTTCTTTATGTTATCTTCTCTGGATCGTTTTCTAAATTTGATTGAGGGAGCTCTTTGTTAGGAGTCAGATTTTAACCTGCAGCAAATTTTCATATGTTTTTATGTGTCTTACGGCTTCAAATATATTTCCTTTCACGAGGTTGGAGGTTTTGACATAGCGGTTTATATAGAAAATGGTTTTTCTTTATACAATGGTTCTTTGTGGTGCTTTGGATATCCTTCTTGTAGGTTGTTGGGCTGGTGCTACAGATTTTTGGGCAATCCTCTTCATGCAGACGTTTCAGGTTGCAAATATCTAGCTTTTTGGTTTTTATTTGCTTGGGATTTTACACATCAGAATGTCTGATGGATGCTCTGCACTTAACTTTTTGCTGGACGGCAACGTTAAATTTTTGTGTTCATGTCATTTGGGTTTACTTTGCTTTCTGTCAAGAGTTTTTTGGGGCCACATGTATTTTTTTGGGTATGCTATACCTTAGTGTTTAATTTTGTGTGGAGTTATAATGTGGAAAGAGGATCCCCTAGGGCCTTAATGTATTTTTTTGCTTTTAGATGAGGATTCACTTTCCCTCCCTATTTTTGTAACACCTTTTTATATTAACGCGTAGGGAGCCACGAGTCGCTCTTTTAATTAAATATAAATAAATAAATAAATAAATAAATAAATAAATAAATATATATATATANAGTTATATTTTCAAATAAACTTTGGAGATAAATAAAATATATTAAAATTATTATTAATATATGATATTATCAATAATGTTCAAATCAATATCCAAATTTTCTATTTTAAATGATTTTTAACATTTTTTTGTAAATAAATTCATATGATGCTCCACAAATAATTGATTTTGGTTTAATTTGAGTCGGATTAAATCACTTTAATTATCATCGAGTTCATCTTATTCAGATGCCAATTTAATTATAAGTTTGTTGAAATTAAATTTTAGACCTATGTTGAAATTTAAATAGTTTTTAACTTGATTATTTCTTTAACATTTGTGCTTGATTAAAATAAATTTTCATATGATATATTAATGCTATATTTTAAATATTAGTTGAATGAATTATATATTCTAAATATTGGATTTTAAACCAACAAAAGCATAAATTAATTCTTATTTTTTTTAAATTTAATATTAAGTTTGGTTTCATATATTCATGTGCATTATCACTTCATTGTAGCAATGAGCAGCGATCATTGCAAAGAAAAAATATTATGTTCGGAGTTCGGACGTGAGCTGCGTCAGGACAACGGACGCGATAGAGTAGATGTCAGAGCTCCCGAAAAAATATTTACGTACGTTATAGACACGCAGAATTACTTGCGTATGATGATTATTTGAGAGGTATTAGAGGGTTATCTCGCTGTTGTTTGGGTTGATACCCGCAATAATCGGACAAAATCCTCGAATGACAGGAAAAAAGATAAGTGTTGAACCTCAGAATGTATTGATAGGTGATTGGAAGATTATTGAGATGTTATTGTGGTTAATACCCTCAATAACCTTTCAATAACCCTCAATAATTTTGTTATTGATAGCACTCGTGCTCGTGCTCTATCTCGCTGTATCACTACCGTTATCCGAACACATCATTGCATTAGGAATCCCAAGCCACCAATCATCACCCATTACTCCTGCCAACTCAGCATCCACCCCATGACAGCAATATAAATTAAAAAAAATCTGTAACTTCGCCGTCTTCCTCCCTTCAACTCTTCATGTCCTCTCTTCACTGCCTCCCCTTCCCTGCTCCCTGCTCCTCGATCTCCAAAAATGGTGGCATCAACCTCACAACCCCAAACGCACCCAATCTCTCTGCAAAACCTTCATCTCTCAATCCCCACAATGCTCTCCATCAAAACTACCCTGATTTTCCCCTTTTTCTTCCCGACCTGTCTTCAGATGCGAGGGAGAAGATCCTTAGCCTGGAAATCATGGGCATCGACTCCAGCCGCGCTCTTTCCCTGCACCCTGATCTCCGCGCCGCTTCCCCTGATTCCATCCACTCCGTCATCTCCTTCCTCCTCTCCAAAGGTATACACCACAAAGACCTCGGCCGGATTCTCGGCATGTGCCCGAGAGTTATGNGCCCTGCACCCTGATCTCCGCGCCGCTTCCCCTGATTCCATCCACTCCGTCATTTCCTTCCTCCTCTCCAAAGGTATACACCACAAAGACCTCGGCCGGATTCTCGGCATGTGCCCGAGAGTTATGACATCAAGCATCGGCAAAGATCTAGTCCCAGTCTTCAAATTTCTTTCCTGTGATCTCAAGATTCCGGATTCGGAATTTCGCCGCGTTATAAAGAAATGCCCTAGGTTTCTGGTCTGCGATGTGCGAGACCAGCTCCGGCCGGCGCTAATTTATCTGCAGAGGTTAGGGTTTAAGGATGTCACGGCGCTTGCTTTCCATGATCCGGTGCTGTTTGTTTCCAGCGTGGAGAATACGCTCATGCCCAAGTTGCAGCATCTAATGGGGCTTGGTCTGTCGAGGGAGGAGGCAGTAGGGATGGTGCTGAGATGCCCTAGTTTGCTTACTTTTAGCATTGAGAATAACTATAAGCCAAAGTATGAGTACTTTGTGAGGGAGATGGGGGGAGGATTGGAGGAGCTCAAGGAGTTTCCACAGTACTTTGCTTTTAGTTTGGACAAGAGGATAAAACTGAGGCATCGGGTGATGGCGGAGATGGGGCTGAGGCTGCCATTGTCGTTGATGCTGAAGAGCACTGATACTGAGTTTAAGGAGTTGTTGGTGCAGAGAGGTAGGTAGGAATGTTAGTTGCTTTCTTTTGCTTCTTGCTTTATGTGAATAAGATTCTGTTTTGAAGGCCATCTAAAGTTCTCCGAGTTTATTAGTAGGTTTAGTTATTGATAGTTGATGCCAGAAGGTTTGGATATTGACGTACACAACACACAATTCGTATGTATTTACATATCTCACATCTAAACTTTCATATCACATAGCATTCAAATTTTTAATCACATAAAAAAAATCACTATTACCATTTTAAAAGTGAAATACACCTTTTCATGCATAGGTTTGAAGCTCCAAAGTGCAATGTTTGTAAATATGAAATGACACTTTCATGCTTCGATACAATTGGGTGCCAATTTACGATTAAATTAGGCTAGCACCCCTCGAAACCTAGTTTAGCTCAATTGTGTTGAGTGTAGAGTCTGATTTACTTTGGCTAAAACAACAACAACGAGAGAGACAAAGGAACCTTAGTGTCGCAAAAATAGTGCTTCTGTGCCATAAGATTGGCAGGGTCGCACTAGAATTGGGCTTAGCTAGACTAGACGACGGTGATACGCCAAGTAACGATGTACCTACGCCGCAGTTCTTTTGATTCCATGGTCCAGATTAGATGGATTGGAATAATTATGCTGAGTGGCGTGATTACTCAAGGGGTTGGTTTTCTCCCAATTCGATTCTTAAGTCCTCCAGTCAGAGTAACAATACTTTTCTCTATTGCGAATTTCTTGTGTGCGGTGAAATCTCAAAGGCATTTTGTGTGGAGCGGTGAAGTTCGAGAGATGGATTTTTGAGTGCGTGTGATTTCTCTTATGCAATCAAGGCAAGATTTGGAGCTGAATTATTGTAAGTTTCAGTGGTGTAGAGAGAAGATCCGAGTGTTGTAAATTTCTATAAATTTTTCCTCACATAGTAAAATTTTTTTGGTGTGACTTGGCTCCGTTATTTTTTTTCCGTTGGGTTTATTCATGTCAAATCACAGTGTATTTTTCTAGGATTACTTTATTGTGCTTTTCCGTTAGATATATTGTTCTGAATTTATCAAATCAGTGTGATTCTTCTGCATTGTGACTTTGCTTGTAAACTGATTGAAACCCAAGTTTCCATCCCAAAAAGTAGTATCAGAGCGGAATTTCTTTTCTAAAGAGCTTTGATTCGAGTAGGAGCTATGATCGACCGACGAAACAAGGTACAAAATCGAGAAGTTCAATGAATCGAACTTTCTATTATGGAAAATTCAAGTTGAAGATTTATTGTATCAGAAGAAATTGTATTTGTCATTACAAGGAATCACCAAGAAGCCTGAATGATGTCTCTGAAAGAATAAGAAGTGTTGAATCGGACGACTCTAGGTTTAATCCGTCTTCCACTTTTCTCATCTGTTGCGTTCAATAAAGTGAATGAGAAAACTATAGTGGATTTCATGGCGACATTGAAAGAATTAATGAAAAAACTTTGTTTCAAATAAGATTTTTCTGATGAATATGTTATTCAGTGGAAGATGGCTGAAATCAGTTCAGTGGATGAAAACTTGAAAAATCTTCATATTATGACTAGCCATTTATGTTCTGTGAGCATCAAATTTGATGGTGAGGTTTGGAAAATGTTAATTCTGTCTCCATTGTTGAATAGTTGGGATAGACTTATCACGACAATGAGTTACATTTTAGTTAATATAAAATTGAACTTCGATGACATCGTGAGGTTAGTGATGATTGAAGTAATTCACAGAAAGACAATGAGCGGTGAATGTTCAAGTTTTGTGTTTAATGTTAAAAATACGGAAATAAATCGGGACAAGAATACAAACAATGAAATATTGAAGTCCATAAGTGAAATGTCCAGGTCGGGGAAAGGAAATGATGGGTGAATGATGAAAATGTGCATAAAAAATGACATTTCAAGAAGGACCACAAAACTCCAATGAAGGCTGGTAGTGGTCAAGATGGAAATGTCTCTACAAATATCTTCACAGGAAAATCCAAGGTGACTTATTAGTATTATCCCTAGTCAGAGATGTTTAAAAATTTCACTTAGAGTGATCTAAGAATGTTTATTTTAGAAATAATGAGGAATGTAATGTCGTAGGGAATGATGATGTTGATATCAGGTTGTCAAATAGAACAATTTGAAAGCTCAGTGAAGTTAGACATGGTCCAAGTTTAAAGTGAAATCTGTTATCGGTGAGCCAACTGACAAACTCAGGGCATGCGACTACTTTCATTGGTGATTTGTGGAAGTTGACCAGGGGGCAATATTGACGACTCGGGACAACATTGAAGATACTCTTTACCTGATCAATGAGATAATACAATTTATTGATGTGGCTAGAGCTAAGGTTGATTCAGTCTTTGACACTGTAGACTTGGCCATATGTGTGAGAACTGTATGAAATATTTACTTTTAAAGAACAAGCGTTAGAGTTTGAGATTTGTAAATTTAGATATGACAGGTAGAATAAAGATTCTTTCTCAAAATGTGGGTTAATGATGAAGCCAAAGAAGTTGGAGTTAGTTTATATTGACGTATGAGGTCTTATTTCAATTCAGTCCTTTGGAGCTTCCCATTATATCACTTTCGTTGATGATCACACCAAAAATGTGTGTTTAGTTCTTAAAACATAAATCTTATGTATTTGAAGTGTTTAAGGGACAAGATATGGTAGAAAAAGAGAAGCATGAGACTGAAGTGTCTTAGATTAGATAATATGTGTGAATATCATGATCTGAGGTTCAAGAATTTATGTGCTGCAAATGGATCATGCATGAGTTCACTGTTTCAAGGACACAACAACAAAATGGTGTGGCTGAACGCATGAATAGAACCACCACAGAGCGTGCCCGAAGTATGAGGTTGCATGTAGGCTTGCCAAGATAATTATAGGTAGAAGCGATGAACACTGATGTTTATCTAATCGATCGTGGTTTGTCGATACCTTTGAATGAAGGTTTACTTGAAGAAGTCTGTAGTGACAAAAAGGTAAATCTATCTTATCAGAAAGTATTTGAGTGTTCTGCATATGTACATGTTACTACAGGGTCTAAAAGTAAACTTATTTAAAATTTTTCAAGTGCACTTTCATTGTGTTTGACTCAGATGAATTTGATTATAAATTCATGAACTATTTGAATCATAAGTTCATTAGGAGTGGGGGTATAATTATATTATATATAGTTAGTTTCCTACGACACTCTTAAACAATGAAACGTAGACACCAATCCCTTGAATAAATTCGGGGTTTTATAGATGATTCGGGGTTTTATACGGAGGATAAATTCCACCAATTTGATATCACTGAACTGAACCATGATAATGAAATCTTGTTTGATGCTAAGCTGGCCATAACTCAAGCCCCGATCCATCTTTGTTGGTGAGCTCCGGGTGGTTCGTGTGATTCCAATTCCGACGGCTTATCGACAAAGCAGCGCAAGGTAAGGAATAGCATGCCGTGCCGGCCGGTGACAGTACTTAATATGGCTGTAAGTAGTATTTAACATTAGTAAAATTCAGTAGATCTGTAAATATGCAAGTCCTTTGAATTCACCCATCCCCTGAATTTCTCCGGATTCAGGCTGAATCAAAGGCTCAAATTGGGGCTGCTAAATCCGAAATTTCATTAAAATTTTGATCATTTGGCTGGATTTAATCAATCCAGTGACAAACCCTATCAGAATGCACTACCAAACAACTGCAATCATCCTTATCAGAAACAACACAGTGCCAGCATCCTATGCTTTGAGGATGGTGCAAAGAATAGGAAGTTTTAAAAGAGAATATTTTAAGTGAGCGTGACTTGCAAACATTACAAAATGATGCACATTTGTTAAGATATATTTCATATATATATATATAGGATATTTTAAGTGAGCATAATTTTTTTTCTTATTTAGAGGAATTTACATGCCTGCCACTAGGGCTGTAAATGAGTCAATATACTCGATGAAAACTTGTTCTCGATTCGATTGAGACTCGATTATGTTCGTTCACATTAGTAAATACACAACTTTGATCAATTTTTAAAAGCTTGAAGCTTAAATGAACTAAACATGAATATGGTCGAAC
Source organism: Phalaenopsis hybrid cultivar (assembly GCA_002079205.1). Taxonomy (NCBI): domain Eukaryota; kingdom Viridiplantae; phylum Streptophyta; class Magnoliopsida; order Asparagales; family Orchidaceae; genus Phalaenopsis; species Phalaenopsis hybrid cultivar. Next base: position 22,715 of record JXCR01127772.1, read on the forward strand.
TTGCTCATTTATGTTCGTGAATAAACTCGTTTGTTGTTCAATAAGTAATTCGTTGAATATTCAATATTAAGTTCGATGATAACTTTTTTTATATATGATATATTATTTAAATAAAATTTAATTAACTAGAATATTAACTTGTCTGGTGATAGCTCGATGATAGCTCGTATCATATATGATATATAAATACTTGATATTAAGTTTCTGTAGGTTTTGAAGTTGTTATTTTTTACTTGTTTGATAGGATTTATGTTAAATCATGCTTAAATGCTACACAAATCATTCTACTAAATATCTCCCAAGTGTGGGATTTTGGGCAAAATGGATGAGAAACAAGATTTAAGATACTCTAAGGTTTAAACTTTATATTATATAAATTAATAGCTTATTGAAATGTTTGTATGAAGATTTAGATACTCTTTTTGAATTTTTAACTAGTTTATTAGTTCGTTTTAAATACTCGTTCACTTGCCATAAACAAATCAGTATAAATCAAGTTCAAATATTAAAAAATTTAAACAAATTAAACTTGCACAATATATAAAAGCTCCACATATGCTCAAGCAAAGATGAATAATTTGTAAAAAGTTAATAATAGTAGTATATTTATATGCACATAAATACCACATAATATCTATGTATATATATTTATATTTATATTTATATGTATATGCATGAAAAATTGCATTTAATTTGTCAAAAGTTAATAATAGTAGTATATTTGATGTGATGTTAAGGATTTTAATGCTAAGAATTTAAATATGAAAGTTTAGGAGCCATTTGAGAATACTTTTAATTTGACTATTTATTTTGTAAATATATTTTATTTTGTTTATGTCCTCACTTGAAATAAAATAGATTTGGTATGTTACAACACGTTTAGTTATTTTTAAAAACACTCAAATTTTTTTTTTTGTATATTTTGAGTATTTTTAAAAATCAATTGATTTGTTTTTGAAAATATAAAATAAAAACATACAAAAAATGCACTTAATAAACAAAATTTTTAAAATAAAAAAAATTAAAAAAATTTTAAAAAATTATTCCTCCATGATGTTTTGGACACATTCAATGACCCATTTTTGATGAATTTGATCAACAAATTAGGCTAACTCTTGGAGGACCTAGCCTCGATTCATCACCTATGACTCTAGCTCTCCCACCCTCACCTATGACTTCAACTTCCACACACTCTCGACTCTAGCTTATCGAACACATTAAGCTTCGTTAGAAGCAACGCTATCCTTCAATAAATTTCTTTTAAAAGTTTAGTTCGTACAATTGAAGGAGGCTAACTGCAATCTAAAATGACAAAAATTTACATTTCTTGCGAAAGAAATTTTGGGAGATGCTACTTCACCAAACAAAATTTTTTACAGATGTTTGGGAGACGCTGCTAAACCCTCTCAAAGGAAGCCTATCTAGCTAACCCTATTCAAGCAATTTCAATGCAATTTGTTAAATCTTTTCAAACTTCGATAAAATACATTAAGTATTTTACATAAATAATCAATTTTAACAACTACTCACTAACAAGACCTTCAAAAATGTTTTTTTTTGAAATTTTTATTGGTATAATTGTTATTTCCAAATTATAGAATGAAATATTTATGTATAAGTTTCTATTTAATAAGCACTACGATCATGGATTCCTGTTCGAGTATTTCTAGTGTGCATTGGGGTCTAATTATTGCGCGCGGAAAGTGCACGCAGAGCTGCGCTCTTCTATCACAGCTGCACATCGCTGCTGTATGACAATGAGTCGACTGTGATCAGTTCGCTCATGCTTTGGGTCCTCCTGAAAATTTAATTTAATAGCTGGAATACATAAAACAGGACTGCTAAATTATTCTTTGAGTGTGGTTCAATAATCTTTATATTCTATGTATTTAATGAATAATAAAGTCGACATAAAATCTGAATCATGTATAATTACTGCATTAAAGTTCATAATTATTAATTTTTATTTAAAAATTCAAACTACGAAATATTAAACAGAAAGTTAAAGAAGAATATCCGTTCCGCACCTCCGAAATACACACTCCCCTATTTTGTACGAGAAAATATTACGTCTGGAGTCCGGACGCAAGCTGTGTTCGGACAACAGACCGGATGGACAGTGAGATCAGTTTTGTTTTTATCCTCCGCTTCTTCCATGCATCACGTCCGTTGTCCGGACACAGCTTGCGTTCCGACTTTTTTTGACAAACACTTCAAGAATTGTTATTTTATTTTTGAAAATTTGGCACTCAAACACAAAAATAGTAAAGAAATAACTTTTACTTTTTTTTTATAAATTTGATTAAAAATAATAATCCATTGTAAAGCTAATTAATAAATTAGATTTTTTTAAGGTTATTATGAATATTATAAATAATTTTATTTTTAAAAATATATAATCATAAGTTTCTTAAAGTTATCATAGTTTTATAGATATAATTCATCACATTAATATTATTAATATTTAAATATTTTTTTTATCAATCAATACCCAATTGTTTTTGATGGATTTTCAAGTGCAAACATTTGGTTGAAATAGAATGCTTATCAGCTTTCTTGGCTCATAAATATAAAAAAGCTCCATTTCATCATTTGCAAATGCATATTTGTACTAGTCGTGAGAAGTAATACTGGTGGTTGGGTAGGTGATGATTTTAATGGTGTTTCACGTTCCCTGGTCAGTTGGTAGAGCATCCGCTTCGGCGGTGTAAGTCCTCTCTTTCTGGGGTTCGAATCTTGCCTCTGACGATTGTTGCCTTAACGAGTGGATACTCGAATATTTAGGTGCATGGGTTGCCCCAGACCTGACGGGGGTTGAACCAATAGTATGGGTTAGGGACCTCATGTCCCGTCCCATTCTTTATATATATATATTGCCATGCTCATTAAGATTAAAATGACATTATGGTAAAAAAAGCATTCATAAATTTTGGAAAATACAAGATCTTAATAAACTAAATGATGAGCTCATCCGTTAGACGCATTAAAAAGGTTATGATATATGATTGATTGTATGTAAAAGCAATTGCATTTTTACTATACAGAGAGCATTAAATGAGTTTGAATAAAATATATGGGTTGCTGATCATCCCTTGCATATTGGGCAATTTGATTGGTGAAATAAATTGATGGAGCTCATTTCTTTTTTTTTTAAATATATATTTATGCCAACCAATCATTTTTTGAAGTTTTAAAAAATTTGATGTGTGTGCACCATAACTGTCAACACGAATCTCTGAACGACCTAGAGGACGGTCCGACAACCAAGACGTCCTACCCTCATACTGCCAACCGCGTGGTCGAGGATTGTCCAAAGCGCCATGTCGAGAGGCTCGAGCAACATATATGATCGACTGAGAGGTAGGCAATAATCCTTGATCGCGACTAATTGTTCAATCTGCCTTTACCGCGACGGACATGATCGACATTTGACTGGGTGCCTCAGACAACCAACACATATTTCAGAGAGTACAGTCGCGACTCAACTGATCGCCTCTGTCGGTCGAATTCAAACAAGTCGACCAACTAATTACCGTCATGCTAAAATTTAAGTTGTAAATATAAATATGTCATTAAATAAGAATATCCATTGTACTAAGAGCAGCTTCCATAACCGTTTCCACTTTTCTGTAATGGTACAAAATACTCTCCTATAAATAGATGACAAAAATATGAATAAAGGGACCTCTATTGCCGGCTCTCCCAACAGGGAATTATAAACTTATTCTATTGTCATCCTTCCTTCGTCCGACCTTAACTCTCTAGACGTATTCACAAAGGACATATTAGGACCTAATCCTTAAAGGTGGTGCGGTGAGCGTTGATAAGCCACAAACAAGAAGTGAGAAATACTATGAAGGAGAAGCTTCATAAAGAGAAATAACACGCATGGAACCCAATAGAGATACTGCACAACCAAACGTCCATGCACAACTCAAGGGCTTACAAACCCAAAAAACCCTCAGAATGGAGTAATCGTGATCCTCCGAATATCAATCGCTTAGAGGAACGACCGGACATCACTTTTGGAGGAGGCCAAATCTCAAAGAGTCCGCTCTCCACCGGCGAACCCACCAAATCTAGACAACCAAGTCAGCGACCAACAGACAAAGGGACAAGGTGAATCCCAACACACTGACACCTCATTGTCTAAACTTGCGAACAGGCAATAAGAAAAGCTAATGCGAGTGCAAGTTCGACCACTTGTAGGAGGCATGTTTACAATCAAACTAGTATTATGAGCGGTTGCATGTCTATCATCAAATGCAGGGTTTGACACGCCTCAACTTGTCAATGGTAGAAACAGCCCAAGCCATCCAGAACAAAGACTATTTTAAACCAACCTTACCACTGAAGGCGGATCCAGCCTTACGAGATTCGAGGAGGTACTATCAGTCCTCACAACACAGAGGAATGCCGTCACCTCCGGAACTTGATTGAGGAGCTCATCCGCGCTGGGAAGCTTAAAGAGTTTGTTGCAGTTGGTGCACATAAGCAGTAGTTGGGCAAGGCCGCTGCAGGAGAAACCTTAGACGGGCCTACCTGGGTCATGAGGTCCACATAGTTGAGATACTCTTGAACATTTTTTGGGAGGACCTCGACCCTCCATCGGGAAGAGACAGTGTTCGGGAGAAGTATGCTCCGTCATCCCACATACACGTAACTATTTGTTGATTGTCTTTACAAATGCAGATCTCCCACAGAAGGGAACCCCTGCAATAAAGTGATCTTTATCACAACACTAATCAACTACTACTAGGTGTGAGCGCAAGAGGGATGCCTGACATTTCAATCGTCGTTTTGAATGGATGGTCGAATGTGAGGAAGCATTCAGGAACTTTAATAACTCTTTAGTGTCACCACTACTGCTTCAGAGCCCGAAGCCAGTAGAAGAACTATCACTATACCTTAGAGTCGAGTGAGAGGTTTTAAGCTTAGTTTTGGTTCGAGAGGAGCCAGGAAAGTAGCACCCAGTCTACTACATGAGTTGAGTGTTTTTGTGTCTAAACTAGATACTCGATTATGGAAAAGATAAAATTCGCTTTGATTATTTTAGTTCGCACTCTTTGATCGTATTTCCAGATGCATCTGATCTTGGTTTGAAGTCAGTGCTCACACAGTCAAAGCACTTTGCTTAACTGCTAAAATGGGCAGTATAACTCAGTGAATTCAATATCACCTACATTCCTCAGATGTCAGTCAATGCTTAGGCGATTGCGTACTTCTTGGCTGATTTTTCCGTGACAGAAGAGTGATATGAAAGAATTATCACTAAAGACACAATAAGGACTCTGTATGTCGATGGTGTCTCCAAGCAGGTGATAATAGGGCTGGGGTTAGCACTGGTCTGATTTCGTTATCTTTTGGTTTCAATCGAATGCACCACATTGATCGACCACTTTGGGTTTGATCGGCCGCCCCAGTATGATCACCCACTCTTTAGGTCCGATCGATCGTCCTAGAACGATCAACCCATATTTTACCTGTTTGTCATGGCCTGGTCGACCAAACACTTGTATGCTTGTATATCTTTAGCATCATATTGCTTTTTTATTTTTAGGAGCATGAAAATCTTATTTTAACTTGATGCATATGATTTGTTTCATCGTGTGTAAAGTATTTTTACCTTGTATGCTTTACATGTGGCATGTTCGGGCCCCTTGTTGATAGCACACACTTATAGGTGTCTTCCCCACGTACGATATTGTATGTACAAGGATGAACACTTGCACACTTTGAGAGAAGTTGGATAACTTGTAGGTCATCTACCTCATTCCCTACGAAGTCTTCAGGTGCGTCGTAGCTATTTCACATTGTGATAAGCCCGTGTCATGCTTCCTAGCCACTGAACTATGTGAGACACAATGTGTGCCCACCTAGGTGTGTGATTCTCACTTATAAGAATCGCATAACTTAGTATTTTTGACACATAATATTTCTGTATGCTTTCCATTTATATGTTATATGCTTTACATTTTTGCATGTCATATGCCTGACTATTCTTATATGCATACTGTTATCCTACATGTTGGCATGTGTGCTCGGTGAGTGCCTCTCGGGTAAGGCGTAAGTCCTTTTCATATTTATCTTTTGATGTATGACTATTGATCTTTGCTGGTTTGGCTTCCCTAATAAGACATCTTTTTTGTTTTATGCTCTTGGTGTACTCGTGTCCTTATATGCATGATAGTGTGTTAGAGCATTTTTTTTTGCAGAGATTCGTGCCTACACACGCGCGCGCGCGCGCACACACACACACACACACAGAGCCTACACACACACACACAAATTTATCATTAAAAGGGGGCATATAACGATTTATATGCTGATATTTGCTTACAGGTGCTGCTTAGCTCCCCCTCCAGGCACGACTCATTCATGCTTGTTGACTTTCCAGCTGATGTTATCTTCGTGTAGGTCGGGTCTTTTCCTTTATTTTCCTATGTACATTTTAGAGTATTTAAGAGAGTCTTGTAGCGGAAATAAGATACAGACACATGTTTCGAGACATTTCGATATGGGAACCGCGCGGCGAGGTACCAAGAGCAGTAACTCTTTTCCCATATCTTAATTCTGCATTTGATATTGATGTATTGATTTTGGATCAGACATGTATATGTTGTGTCTAACCACTCTTTTTCTTTTTAGGATATGTTACCGACTCAGTGGCACCGGACTCTTAATATTTTGATTTGTTTTTTTTTGTCTTATTGCATGCTTAGATATTTGAAATGAATTTTAATATTTCTTTCTGTGATTTGTTTGAGAATCACGAATGTAATATAAGTTCTTTAGGATTTAAAATTCTACATTGGCAACAAAATCCTAATAAAATATTCAAGATTATGAAAATTTTAGGATTAAAAAATTTAAGCCAAAATTTTCCTGCATGGCCTTCGGGCTGATTTTTAAATGGGTTGTATGCATGAATATACCTTGAGTCATGATTAATAGGACCTATACACTTAGGACTGTGGTAGAGAACTGTATTTATATTTGCATGCCTTAGGAGAAGCCCCCGAGATTCTTCAACCCTATTGACCAAACATAGATTTCTACTTAAGGGTATGTTTGGGGCAGCTTGTGCGTTTCAGGATAAACTGCTTATCCTGAAATGCGGCTCGCGGGCCGGCCGGAGGTGTCGAACCGCGACCTGCGTTTAGTGTAAAAATCTAAACGCAACTTCGGATAAACTGACGAAACATGCAGACCAAACGGTACAACGACGTTTTGAAAATGTTGCCCGCACTTATAAGCTACCCCAAACGGATCTTTAGATGGTTGTGTAGTGTGCTTAGGGTGTTAGAGGCTGCCCCGACTCTTACAGAGTATAAGGGTCCGTTTGGGTAGCTTATAAGTGCGGGGGCATTTTTAAAAATATCGTGATACCGTTTGGATCGTGCGTTTTGTCCACTTATCCAAAAACGCGGATCCATTTTTACACTAAACGCATGTCGCGAGTCGACTCGCGGGCTGCGTTTCAGCACAGCTGCTTATCCTGAAACGCCCAAGCTGCCCCACACGCACCCTAAGTTTTTTGTGGAGAGCCTTTATAGTTTTGTAGCTGGATCTCTTCTTTCTTTTCTTTCCTGCGGCATCCTGCCACTTCAGTAAGTGTAAGTTCCACCTCTTGAAGCTCCACCTTGTAGGTTGTAAGACTAGAGTTTCATTCTTTTGACCTTAGAACTGCGGAGGACCCTCTTGGACGACGCAATTCTGGGATTACTGACTAGGGATATCTGGACGTTTTGGGTCGAGTACCTTCACAACCGGGCATGCTTAGTTTTTTAGTAGCTTGTGATTCTGTGGTACCCCGACCCAGCTACCTCTACCTTTTGGGATTGCTCTACCCTTCTTTTCGCTAAGCCCCTTTGAGCATTATCGCTCCGTTGACTTCGTTGATATCATTTTGACAGCCCGATTACCAATGAGCCGTCGTTCATTTGTGATACAATGATTTACCCTATGCCCTTATGACTTGTTGATCTCTGACGTATAAGGATTTCCATGTTGAGATGATTTTGGTTATTTCATAGGTACTGAGGTCGACGAGTTGCTAACCATTTCAGATACAAGAGATACACTCTCAACCCTGTGGTTTAGTGGGAGCTTTGAAACATTGGGGCGTTCCCATATGAAATAAACATCCCATGATGGCCTATTCACCAAATTCATGATAATATAAGTGATTCTATACATGTAGTTTATGTAAGGATTCTCTTTGTGCATGTTGTGTTTCGAGATGCTTCGATCTGATCTTTTTTGGATGTATACTCTCGACCTATCGCACGAGGATCACCCAAACATAAGCCTTCCACTTGTTTCTTTTTATCTGTCTTCCTATTTATTATCGTATCTCCTTTCTATTCCTCTCATCCTCGAATCATTGATATGATTTAGGAGGTAGATTTATTCAAATAAATGAATTATATGAAGATATATAAAAAAACAAGCTAACAACTCCGAGTCTTTAAAGAGAATCAAGAAAATACATACATTCCAAATAATTCATATGCATCACATGTCAACACCTAAACTTCAACTTTTATGTACATTCTACTCATTTCTTATGTATTACACTCCTAACATCCAAACTTCAATTTTTTGCAAAGAAACCACACAATTCTTATGTATTACTTATCTAACGCCTAAACTTCAACTTTTAGATACCTTCCACTCAATTCTTATGTATTACTTGAATATCTAACACCAAAATTTGAAATTTTACATAAAACCCAAATAATTCTCATGTATTATATATCTAATACCTATACTTCACCTTAACATGCAAATCACACAATTCTTAAGTATTACATGTATATAGCCTAAACATCAAATTGTACATACATAAAACACATTTCATATGTACAATATATCTAACACCTAAACTTCACCACATTTAGTGATTCCACTCATTTCTTATGTATTGCATTCCAAACACCCAAAGTTCAATTTTTTCATAGAAACCACATAATTTTATGTATTACATATCTAACAACTGAACGTAAATTTCACATACAAACCACACCATTCTTATTTATTATGTACGTAAACCTTAAACTTTAGTTTTAACATACATTTCACGCAGTTCATATGTTTTACGTATCCAACACCTAAACATCAAAATTTTCATGCATTCCACTCTTTCTTATACATTACATCCACAACACCCAAACTTCAATTTTAGTCATAAAAACCACACAATTCTTATGTATTACATGTTTAACAACTCCACTTCAATATTTGCATACAAACCACACAATTCTTATGTGTTACGTATCTGACAACAAAATTTATATTTCATGTTTAACAGTTGTATATACAGTTGGTCTTAAGGAAGTGATACTTGAATTGTTAGACACATTAGGGGTACTTGAAGACTCGTATAATAGCCTCTGAAAAATGAAAATAAAAAATAAAAAAATACGCTTTGGAATTTTTTGGAATTTTTTAATCATGACAAACTTTGCATTATGTACCTGTCCACTCCTCTCTCCGGGCCCACATAACATGCTTCATAAGTCTAAAATGATCCAATGAATGTCTTGTTATGGTGCTTCGTGTTCTAATTTCCAAGGCTCATTGTGGAAGAGGCAGCAAAATAAAGTTTACATTTTTATGGAGATCTCTATAGGTGTTTTGGCTATTGCCACGAACCCAATTTTCCATGCTCATACCAAGCATATCGAGATTGACTATTGCTTCATTCGCAGTCAAATACAATCTGAATTTCTCCAAATTCAATACATCAATAGTCGGGATCAACTAACTGATATCTTCACCAAACCGTTGCTCCAAAATAATTTTCAATTCCTGCGATCCAAGCTTCAGGTTTGCTCTACAATCCTTCAACTTGAAAGGGGGTAATAATGTAAGTGGCATAGAACATCCTATATTACTCCTGGAGTATAGTATAAGGGCAAGCAATGTAATTTCCTATCTCTACAAGCTTCCCCACACTCATATGTTAAGGGATTGTATCGGGGTGGTATGATGGAATAAGAAATCACATTAGGTATTCTCCTTGTCTCTTCCTTGGCATCTTCTTCTTCCTGCTTCGATCCGCCCCCACAAAGCATATTAAAAGCTTAAAAAAGGAAAAAAAACTAAATTTTTATACTTATTAATTCTTAATTTTATTTTTAAAACAAATAAAAAAATCTCTCCAATGTTGCTCAAAACGAAATAAAGAATTTGGATACTAAAGCTATTCCACAATTTCAAGGAGCCTTAGAGTGACCAAGCACCATCAGCCCATAGAAACTTGTGACAAGAAATTTCTCATTGTTAGTTTCGTAGACATAGCTTCATCAAATAGCATTTAGAGCCCCAGAGTGCACGAAACAAGCCCAACACACAAATATTATACTGATTTAATGACTAGATTAACCAAATCTAACATGGAACAAAGACATTGCACAAAAGGAAAGAAAAAAAAGAGAGTATTCGATAAGGGAGCAAAAGAAAAAGAAAATAGAAGTAGACTAATATCTTCTCTTTCGAATGATGAGCGATTTATCGCAACATATGTTACTCTAATTCATTATCTAGAAGAAACAGCTACTAGGCCACCTCCCATCCCTAACAATTACATCCTGCAAAGCATGAACTGAGATAAAATGCTAACCCCTTTCATCATTACCAGAAAAAATTGATACTATTGCAATTAAGATTAAAACGACGAACAATTAAGTCAAAAAAGAGTGCAAGAGGGAACCGTCATCTAAAGTTACAGCACTGGGCTCGACCTCGAGCTAGTTTATCCCATAGACAGATCATTTGCCTTGGAGATTGGTAATGTGAAGTGTAATAGTTGTCCATGCAGCCATACTGGCAGAACTTCCAGTTATGTGAGTATTGAACCGGGGTGGAAGCATTGAACTCCTCAACCCACATTCCCATGCTCACATCTTCCATCTTGAACATCTGTTAAGAACTTCACATGGTAAGTAATGCAAATGTTTATGGTCAACAGATGTTGATGATTTCATGGTTATCAAGCCTACCCTTAGGGTTTGATTGGCATGTTTAGCGACAATAAACCTTGCAATGTCGCTCGAAATTACATATCCAGGTCCGTTGGCGTATGGAGGATATATATCTTCCGGCCATTCCTGCATTTAGTTGAATCAACAATGCAAAAATTTTGTTCAACGAAATAATGAGTGATTATTACTAGTTTGCTAACAGTTCTTATGTATATGCATATCAGACACCTAGCCTTCTGACTTTTACATTTATAGCAGTTAAAACTTTTATATCACATCAAATTATCATTAATACTAACTTTGAAAAGTTAAATAAACATTTTCAAGCATAGGTAAAGTGTTATAAATGTAAAAATTAAAGTTTAGGTGTTAAGAATTGTGTGGAATGTATGTAAATCTATCTAAAAAAATAATTATTTTTCATCAGCTAACCTCATATGTTACTGCCCATTTTCCATTCCGAAGCGGCCTGTGCAAGAGGTTGAGATTACCCATATAAAGGGGTTTCTTGCCGGCAGCATTATTCATCTCCCTGAGTACAACATCTAGCCTAACAAATGTGTCATCATCACATTTCATGATGTATGCAGCAGTCAGGTTTTGTACCTGCGGAATATAGGGACCTCAGTTGTGTAACGTAACCAAAATTTCATGAGTTAACCACACATTGGCAGAAGCGATTGCGCATGACATTTGAAGAAAGACGAGCACTAAGGGAAATTTATCTCACCCCAAATTCACAAATGGCAACAGTTTTTAGAACCACTAGTTCATAGCGATCCATAAAGGGTAGGATGACAATGTCTCCAAAATAATCTGCTTCCCTCTTTAGAACTACATTAACCTCCATCCTTGGACTCTGTAAATGAAGTTTAAAAGAAGTATCGAGGTTTAGTATGCTAAAAAGTGAAAAGCAAAAGTTGGAGAAAGTGTACTTTGCAATAATGGTTCTTTAAATTTTGGGGATTAGTTAACATTTATTTCTGAACTCGATGCATAATTATCTTAGTCTATCCTTACCTTCGACATATTTCATATTAATTATACCTCCCCATATAACTTGTCCTAATGTTCTCCTCTGCACATACACAAATCACTCGAGAATATTTTTAATGATCTTATCTTTAATAGACTAAATCCACATAATCTTCATAAAACCGCGCTTCTTCCCAGTTTTACATTAACGTCAACCTTCTCATTTCTATCACAACTTGGTTCTCCTTGACTTTCTGAGTAGCAGAACTGTCAGATGCTCACAATACATCAGGAGGTGATATCAAATATACCTATAAAATTTACATATTCTTTTATAACTTTATCACTTGAGACATCTCCCTAGTTTAACCATGAAAGTTTGATTATGCAAGTCTAAAATTTCATTCTATATTAACTAGAAGCACAACCTTGTGTATAATTTTTTTAGCACGGGCATAAAAATCACATACATTATTTGGACGAATTGCGAATTAGATGTTTACAATTAAAAAAATTAACTAGCAGGAATTTATCAATCTACTATAATATATAAAGACATTTGAAATTTCAGGGGGTGGGAGGGCATGCACCTGCTTCTTGATTGGGACTGATACTTTTGTGGCCCATATAATAGAGCCAAGCTATTTGTCCATCACATGAAGTTATCATCCTAGTACAAGATTAGTTGACTATGATTCAATATATGGTAAAAGTTCATCCCATTTTTAACAAATTATATGCAACTTATCTTCTGAATCTTACTCTATCATGTTGCGATGGAATATGCACTAACACAAAAAATAAAAACACGAATTCGAGAAATCAAAAATAAAAGAGATCAAATAGAAACACAATAAAGTAATCTAAAAAAAGCACACAAGGATTTACGTAGGCTAAAATTAAGCGGTAAAAAATCACGAAACCACACCACAAAAAAAATTCACCATGAATATGAGAAATTTACATATTACAACACTCAAATTTTCTCTCTAAAATAAAACTTAAAGAAGATTGCTTCAAATCTTCCTCTCGATCTCACAAAAGAAAGCTCTTGCAACTAAATCAAACTCCCGACAATTCACTTTGGCAAAGAAAACTATTAAGAAACACCACACACGAGTAAAGTCCTTCATTGCTCGAATCAAAAACTTAAGAACCGAAACAAGATAACGATCTTTCTTAGCATAACCATGCCGAGACCAGTATAATTATTCCAGGCACTCTGTCTTTTGCGTGATCATGAGAGAAGCAACAACGCAACTCGTCTGGTTGTAGCAGTCATGCCGCCAAGTGTAACTATGCCCATTTCAGGTGTAGCTACGCCATGCTATAGGCGCAAATGCGCCCCTTTGGAGGCGCTGGAGTTTGGGTGTTATGTGTTGCAGGCTTCACACTCCAACAATCTCCTACTTGGACGCAGATAAAACATGCTACATGACCAATGGATCCACATCTCCAACTATACCATCTTTATAGTTTTGTACCGTAATATGGCGTACCCCCGGTCTCAACCTTCATGGACTTCAACTGAAGCCAAGCATAGCTCCAACTTCTTGATAGTCACCACCTTAGTCAACATGTGTGCAACATTTTTAGTATGTATCTTCTCCAAAAGTAACTACCCATCTTCTAAGAGAGGGCAAATAAAATGATATCTCAGCTAGATATGTTTCATCCTAGCATGCAAACGACGCTCTTAACAAGATGAATAACACTCATATTATTATTATGAAGCTTTCAAATCTCCCACTCCTCACCTAGTTCTGTCATAAAGCCATATAGTCAAATCATCTCCTTACTGCCCTCAGTGCTAGCAATATATTCGACCTTCAAAGTGGAAAGGCAAATAACATTGTACTGTCTGAAAACCTAACTCACCGTTGTGTTCCTCAAAGTGAAAATATACCTTGTTGTACTCCTATCATCCAAATATCCTGCCAAATATGAATCTACAAGTCTTTATAAACTAATCTCTGCAATTCCATAGCAAAGAGTCTTATTGACTTTCTCTCAAATACCTGAGAATCCTTTTCAACATCTCTCAATAATGTGTCTGAATTGCCAATGTACCTACTGCATATGAAATATCTGATCTAGTATAAATCATAACATACATCAAACTCCCAATTATTGAAGCATATGGAGTTCTTCTCATTTATGTTTGCTCTGCTTCAGACTCAGGCAATAGTTCCTTAGATAGCCTAAAATGACTACTTAAGGTGATGATTGGTTTTACCTTGCTCATGTTGAATCTCTAAAGGATTCTCTAAACAACTTTGGTACACATCTCATGTTCCTGCCGATTCTTATCCTTAGGATCTTTCTATTTGAACCTAAATCCTTAAACTTGAACTCACTTGATAACTTTAAATCACTGATTCTCTCTATATAAACCCCATGCAATCAACATGTCATACACATATAAAAAAATTAGAAATCATAATTACTTGAGTTTTTGACGAAGCAAGGGTAGTCCGTCTGGCACTTCATGTACCCACTGTCTGACATTAATTTATCAAATCTTTACAATCAAGTCAGAGGCTTTTCTTCAATCTTCATATTAAATCTTCTTTCTCTGAAACCTCATAACTTTGCGGTTGTAGCTCGTATAATTCTCCTTTATATCTCAATGAAATAAATTTTAACGTACATCTGCTCCAGATGTAAATCTTCCTCTACTACCAAACTCAAGCATAATTAAGAGGGTTGTCATCTTTACAACAAGAAAAAAAATTAAGTGTAGTATAATCTTAGTTCTGTTGAAACCCCTTCACAAAAATTCTTGCCTTAGAGCCCTAGCTACCATTTTGACTCATCTTTTAGCCTATAAACTCACTACTTGTGAAGTGCTCTTTTGTCATTTGATAATATAGTTAAATCTCAAGTCCAATTTGACTCCAAGGACTGCATTTATCATGCATGGCATGCTTCCACACTTTTGAATCTTTAACTTGAGTGACCTCTTTAGAGCACTCTTATTCACCACTATTTGTTAGAAATAAATAAGACAAAAGAAGAATAGCTCTGGCTTTGCTGGCCCTCCTGACATCAGTAGTAGGTGATTAGGAAACTTCTTGTGTTTCATCTAATTGAGCACTTCTTCTTGCTCCTCCCTCCTGATCACTAGTGTCTTCTATCTCAACAAATTTGAACTCTTCAGAAATGCCTAACAAGCAATCCTAAGTTATGATTTTATCCTTGTATATCTCCATTTCAATGAAAACAACATCCCTGCTCCTAATGAACTATTGATTCTGATAGTCCTAAAATTTATACCCAAATTCATCTGAGTCATGCTCAATAAAAATGTTCTAAATAGAGTTCAAGTCAAATTTACTCCTGTATTCTGCATCAACATGTACATATGCAGAACAATCAAATACCTTCAATTGAAATATATTTACCTTTTTGTCACTCCAGACTTATTCAAGTAAGCCTTCCTTCAGAGGTACTAACGAACCATGGTTGATCAAATGCACTGCAGTGTTCATTGCTTCTACCCAAAACTGACTTAGCAAGCTTGCATGCAACATTATACTTCTGTTCATTTGCTCAACTACTCTATTTTGCTATGGAGTTCTTGGAAAAGTGAACTCATGTCCGATCCTCTCTATAGCATAGTAATTCCTAAACCTTTGACACGATACTAGCCCCTCTAAACACTTCAGTTTCAAACCTGACCATTTTCTACCATGACCTTTCACTTCTTAAAAATATTAAATACGCCACATTTTGTTTTAAGAAGTAAACGCATACCTTTTTGGGTGATTTTGAATAATGTGACAAAGTTGTGAAAACATCTACTGGACTAAATGAGATTAGGATCCCACACATCCGTTTTTTCACTAACTTGAGTTTCATTGACTTCACCATTAACCAAGCTTAGGAGAAAGAGAATTTCTTATGGTTTTCATATACACATTCTTCAAAGAAATTCAAATCTGCATATTCAAACCCTAGAGTTTATTCTTTGAAAGTAGAGACTTCAAACATTTTTTGCTCATATGGTCAAGCCTACGATGCAATAAACTTGCAGCCTCCTTGGGTCCAGCCACATTAATGAAATCTACCATTTCATAGATGAGGTAAAGAGCGCATTCAATGCTGTCATGAGTCATCATCGTTGCCCTTAATCATCTTCCACGAGTCACATGTGACAGTAATCACGTACCCTAACATTGTCAGCTGCCTCCAGAGAACAAATTTCTCTTCGGACTTGGAACATGTCTGACATTACTAAGCTTCCAGCCTATTTCATTTGGCAACTTGATATCCACATAACTCTTTCCCACGATGTTGCAAGCAAATTTATCTTCCAAATAAAGCTTCCTTAGATCGCTCTGAGTGTAATTTTTAAACACATATTTGTTGGGGCATGCATAAAAAGAGGGTTTTGAATCTACTATTCAAGGTTCAATACTCACTAGGGATAAAACTAGATAGACACCTTAAATTTCGCCAGTGGAGATTTGTCAAGATTCCTTGTCCTGCACCACCAACATTCCTTAATTTTATAGTCCTTAATCCTCTGTTGTTTTCTTTGCTTGATCTGGATTTTTCTCTTTTAGACTTGAATCTGTCATGTATTTTTATCAAGATTTCATCCCCTATTTTCAACATTCAATGCGAAAACTAAAGATTCATCATTCACTATTTTCTACGAACTTCTTCATTCAGCACCAACCCCATAATATCATAGAACCTCAACTTCATATCCAAAAAGAATTACTCACCACCATGGCCAAACCATCATAGCTATCTGATAATAAAGACTGAATTACCAATATTCTGACCTCATCATCAAAGTTGATCCATATAACACAACTAGATAGTTACAGTGTTGAAATTGTTCAAGTGACTAGCCATTGAACTGTCTTCTGCCAATTTTATATTGAATAACTTCTTCATCAGAAAAATTTTATTTCAAGCAGAAGAATTTTTACATATCTTTGTCAGTGTCTCCATGAGATACATCGTGATTTTCTCATTCACTATACTAAATTTAACAGATGAAGAAAGTGGCAAACAGATCAAACTTAGAGAGGTTCGATCCAAAACTTCTCAATCCTCCATAGTCACCGATTTATGCTTCTAGGTGATCATTGCAGCGACAAATATAATTTTTTTGATGAAACAAATACTCCACTAACATTCTCCATAATGCAAAGTTTGATCCACTGAACTTCTCTATTTTGCACATCGCTTCGTCGACCATTGCTCCACTCGAATTAGATATCCTACTCTGATATTACTTGTTGGGATAGACAATGCACTGAGGGCATCGATTGGTTCACAATTAAAACCACACCATGAAAAATAGAAACACTCATTCAAGAAATCCAAAACAGAAAAAAAATCAAACAAAACCAAAACAAAGTAATTTAAAAAAAATGCACCGGAATTTACGTGAAAAAACACGAGAATAGAAAAAAATTATGAATACACCACACCAAAAATTCACACTGAACGGAAAAACTTACATATTACACCACTCAGATCTTCTCTTTAAAATTATTGGAGCTTACAAAATATTGCTCGAAACATTCCTCTCGATCTCACAAGAAAACCCCCTCGCACCGAAATCAACCTCCCAACAACTCATCTTCACTAAGAAGCCTGTCGAGAAACCCCGCACGTGAGTAAAGTCCTTCGTCACTCGAATAAAAAAATTTAACACCGAAACAAGAGAGCAAACCATCTTGGTGTAACCACGCCGAGACCGATGTAATTATTTTGAATGCTCGGTCTGTTGCGCGAGCACGAGAAGCAATCGACGTAACTATGCCCAGTTGCATCGTAGTCACACCCAACATAACTACGCTAGTTTCATGCATGGTTATGTTATGCTGCAGACGCAAAAGCATGTAACCATGTGAAACATAACATTGTCATCGTGAGCTTCTCCTCCTCGTTTAGCCCATTCACCGCAAAGTTTCACTCCACCAGATTCACAGACCCATGTGAATCTTCCCCCTCAAATATTGGCATCTTCAATCTCCTAAACCTAGCATCATCTCCCCAACTTCGTCTCCCTTCAGTATTTACCCTCGTGCATCTAAGGTGAAACTCCATAGTCATATCTCATTCCAGTTTCTTTCCTTCTTCGAGCTCTCTGGGCCCCTTGCATGGCCCCTCCTCTGAATTTCGGCCCCACCCCCTTGAACAAAAATCTCAATCTGCCCCCCCCCCCCCCCCCCCCCCCCCCCCCCCCCCCCCCCCCCCCCCCCCCCC
>JXCR01127772.1:41009-83601 GCA_002079205.1 Phalaenopsis hybrid cultivar
CCCCCGTCGGAGTCCACGGGGGAAGTTCTTGATGGCGGATGCATTCCTCATGCTCTTCTCATTCGAACTTTTTCCCCTTTGATTTGGCAAAAGATCCTCCTATAGATCATTGGTTAGCCTTGCAAATTGAGCCGCTGACTAGATCTTGTGTTCGGCTCAATAAACCTCCTTATCATCTCCTCCAAGCTCCTGAAGCAGCTTTCCATGGAAGAAAACATATCATCAATTAAGAAAAACCTTCATTCTATGGTGGAACCTTTCCTCCCTCCCAGATTTAATTTGCCCTAGTTCTCCTTCCAATCCCACTTCCAACACATCCATTTTTTGTTGCCTCCTCACAAAGATCTTGCTCTGAAACCAATTTGATATGAACCGGAGCCAAAATGAGCGAGAAAGTGGCAATAAATATGTGGGAAAATCTAATATAGAGCTAATTTGATTAATATTAAAGAAAAAAAATAAGTTATAAGGGATGATCTAAAATTCAAGAGATAGATCGTATCTCCACAAGCCTTAGATTTCATTAGGAACATGGACAAAAGAAAAACTGCAGCAAATCAAACATAAAATAAACACTAACTAGTTTGCCCTAATAAATACTACCCAAGATATATTTAATCTTCCCCACAAACCCCACCTTAATTCCCCTCTTGTACGTTGTTAACAACTGTGTGGGCCCCACCCAAGAGCTGGAATAGGCCTCAAATGCTCTTAAGGCTTTCGCCCCTCTCGGCTAGGCTGGCTAGTTTGGTCAGGCCAGCTGGCGTAGCTAGGTCTGGCTAGGCCAGATCGGTCTTCCCTCGACTGGTTCGTCTGCCTGGTCTACAGCCGCACTAGGCGTATCAAATACATTAGGAAAAAAAATACTTGCAAGAATAAAAAAGACTGGCTAAACCAATATAGGTGATGCTACTTCGATTGACAAGAAACAAAATTTGTCAACAAAGGCAAGAATCTTGAAGTTGCAAAGCATGATTAAATGTATGGGTCAATACCACAAAGAAACAGAAATATCAACTCCTTGAGTTGAAATATTTGAACTTGTAAAGTTTATATTTTACCCCCAAAAACTTGTTTATTGATTAACTACCCCCAGTGTCTTACAACGTGATAAAATTAAGTGGCATTTACAAACATAGCACACAATTCTGATGTATTTACATATCTCAACTCTTTCATATTTACACAACACTCATATCTTTAATATCACTTCAAAAATAACACTATTATCACTTTTAAAAGTCAAATACACCTTTTCAATGTTTTAAGCACTGAAGTGTTATGTATGTGAATATGAAAGATTAAGTGTGAGATATGAAAATAAATAAGAGTTATATCATACGTATGTAAATTTCCTCAACAATTAAATAGCAACCAAGTGACCCGGCTGATAAAACGTTGAGTAGGATTGCCTACAGGTATTCAATGGCCCTATTCAGTAGAGCAACTAAAGATTCACAAACATTAGTCAAATTCCGACGTAGAGCAACATGTTTGCATTCAAATAATGTCAATACATCACTCTAAGGAATGGTTCAACACCGTAAGGAGTCAACAATACACCAATTTGTTGGCATGAAGTACATAAAGGCTTCCACCTTTCTGATTAGGGAGGCAAGAATTTAATATAAAAATCAAAGAGACCATCATCCTCACCGGCATCGATAAAACAAGATATGCTAGATGATAGTTGCAATGCACTAGAAAATAAATATTGGATGGACCCAAACATAGAGCTGTAATAATGTTGAGAATAAAATTGAAACATTCGATCCCTTAACATAGGTCAACCAAATTAATGGTTCACATTCCCAATGATGAAGGCAGTTAATAAGAAAATAATAACTGGAGGGATCCTGATGCGAGAGAAGTTTTAGTCTGTGTTTTAATTTGTTGTTGTGTCTCTATATTTTAGCATGACATACTTGTAACTAAGAGAGTGTAGCCTTTATAAATAGGAGTCATTTTGTGTGGGTTGGGATAAAAAGTTTTTGATAGGTTGTAATAACCTTTCCCGTATCCTTCCGGATTATGAAGTGTATTCAGTATCCTGGAGTGATGCCCAAGTGGTGATCAGTCATCTTTCTATTCAATTTTTGTTTTACCTTCTTACAGTATTATCTTGGTATTAGAGTTTTTGGATTCTTGCATCCAATCCTTTCTTGAACTGCCTGAGATCGTCTCTGGAATCCTCCTGAGATTGGTTTGCGGATCGGGTTGTAGATTTCTTCAGCCCAGCTCGTGCAAGATTGGTTATTGATTCTCTCCTACACATCCCTAAACTGCCCTCTCTCAAATCTATTCCATCAATCTCTGGATGAACTGAGAGTTGAAACAGTCCGGTCATATCCTTGTTGACCTCTGAATTTCCTCTCAGTTTTATGCACTTTTCTCCTTCCCAGAACTCTCAACACAAAAGATTTTGGCTACTGTTGATGGCAGATTTTGAAGCAGCACTTGGTGACTTCTCCGTGAAGCATGATCTCTAACCTAGCCCTGAAGGAGAACACTTTCTTCCTCCTCCTTCCGGACGTTCGGCTGCTTTCAGCACATTCTACGCTCCAGAAAGTTTTCCACAGATTCTCTGCTATCCGATTTCTCTCTAGAAACTTGGAGAGGCTTGCGGTCAGGTTTTTTGCAGCACATTGATGTCCAAGAATCTAGTACTTCTGTCCAAGGATCGTACAGATCTTTGAGAGGCTTGCACTTGTCAGTGCATTCTCTTTTCCAGTAATTAAAAGAAATTGAAGATGCCGCCAAGGAGTAACAATGTCCGTCCAGCCTAAGATTTGGTTGTTGAAGAATTGCAACAAGAAACTCGTAGTCTACAAACAAGATTGGCGCTTCTTCAATTGTGAGATTCGGAAAAACGTCAAAATGAATATGGAAACGAGGTGATCGGCAGGAAAAAAGATAACATCTTCGACATTCAATGAGGCATGAAAATCAATGAAAGCCTTTAGATTTCGGAATCAAAATCGACCTTTCTGATTTTGATGGATGATTAGATCCCAATGAATTCGGCAATTGGCTAAATACATTTGAATGAATTCTGGAATTCAAGGAGGTGTCACAAAAACATATCGCCAAACTAGTTGTGATCAAATTGAAAAACGCCTCACTTTGGCAGGAAAACTTGAATATGATCCAACAAAAAGAAGGAAGATCCAAGATCACATCTTGGACCAAGATGAAGAAAGAAATGCAATGAAAATTCTTACCCGAGCATTACCGGCAAAAGCCTTCATCTAGCTTCATAACCTTCATCAACAAGGTTTATTCGTGGAGGAATATATTGTTGAATTCAAACAGTTGGGGCTGAAGTGCAATATTTTAAATAGTTGAAGTGAGAAAACCAAGGCTTTCTTGCTCAGGTAACATATACATCTAAGAACGTAAAGTCTTTAGGTGATATTCCAATAGTAAAATAATATCTAGAAGTTTTTCCTGATAATTTGCCAGTGCTACCACTGATTCAGAAGATTGACTTTACTATTGAGCTCTTGTCAGATTCAGAGTTTGTATCCAAAGCAACATATAAAATGGTTGTTAAGGAGTTATAATAGTTGAAAAGTCAATTGCAAGATAAAGGTTCATCAGACCTAACACCTCACCTTGGGGAGTTATAGTATTATTCATGAAGATGGATGAAAGCACATTATTGCATGTTTTTTGAGTGATCTATGACCATCTATTGCTAAGTGGATCGAGATGCTTCAAAATTAGAGCTTAAAACCTATTGATCCAGTTCCAATAGAAATAATGTTGGAAGAGGCTTGATCATGAAACTTCAACTACCTGGGGATTAGATTGACATCATCATTTTTAAATGCCTCTGAGTTTGCTGCTCAATAGATATCAGATTCTGAGATTGCTCAATATGAGGGAACCTTTCAAGGAAGAATGACGCGGAAGCCGGAGTTTTACTTCAGTTTAAATCTATTGATATATGTATTTTTAGTTTGTTATTATGTCTCTATGTTTTAGGATGACATACTTATAATAGAAGAGTTTAACCATTATGAATATGGGTTGTTGCGTGGGCTAGGTTAGAGAGTTTTTGATTGGTTGTCATAACCTCTCTCATATGCCAAGGTAAAGAAGTGTATTCAGTATCCTGGAGTGGTGCCCAGGTTGTGATCAGCTATCATTCTTTTCAATTTTTGTTTGACCGTATTACGTTATCAAATCCCCAAAAAAATATTAAGTATTGAGGCTATGAACCACACATCCCTGATATGACTAAATCGGGAAATTTGTAAAAAGTAAATGGACAAAGAATTTTAAACAGAAAAAGACTGAATTCAAAACTGATAAAAAATTCATTAAATTTTTTAAAAGAAATATAAAAAAATTCTGTTAGAAAATTAAAATTTCTTTGCAAAAATGTTCAGGTACATTTAAATTTTACCATCATTTTGTGGCACATAATCTCTATATTTCACCTTAAAATGCCAAATCTTGGAAAAAATATTGTTATAAACTTAAAAAAGATAGCTAAAAAATTGGTTAAAAATATGGGAATGTTCCCCAATGTTTATCAACATATACCGTTAGTAACCTTGGTGGATTCACTTAAAAATGTATCTACATGCCTTATATTTTCTTTTATATGAATAAAATCCCATATTTTAATGTTTTCTTCATAAGTATCACTACTTTCCCTTACGTGAGCTTTAGACTTGTACTCTGTGCTTATAAAGCATCTCATGCATACCAACCACTAGAGTTGAAAGTTAACCAAAATTGAAGGAAAGGAGTTACAAATCAAGATTTCAGGAGTTGCAAAAGGAAGTGTGATAGGCAATTCACTTAATATGGAATGTTATAACATTTCTTATGAGAGAATGAAAACAATCATTTATTATTTCACATCAATTTATCTAACGATTAAAAAGCTAGGCACTCACCCAAGTGAAGTGAGAGCTCAGAATTTCATCTATCTTAATTACAAGAAATACTCTTATAAAATATAATATAATAATCATCATGTTATAATATTATACTATAGTAATGAAAAAAAAGACATTTAGATTTTATTACATTCCAAACACTAAAATGATAAAACATTACCAAATAAACAGTCTAAAAAAAGTGCCTGCAAAGCCCAAAAATTATGTTTCAGGTTTAAGTAAGCAATTAAAAACTTAAATATATAACTTTGATAGCTTAAAGTTAATCTAGACTTTGTTATTATCTAATTTATCTTTTTTGTCACATACTATCTTCCTTACCCTACATTTATAACCTTGCATCTTTGTAATGCCTCCTCGGTCTCATCTTCTTCATCTTCAAAATCTATTAGTTCAGAACTAGATGGTCTTGAACCTACATTTGATACAACTTGCATTTTAGTGATCATCCTTTTTCTCTAGCTCTTGATGCCTTTCTATATCATGCCATCCTTTTTCTCTAGCTCTTGATGCCTTTCTATATCATGCCATGTCAAATCTTCAACATCAAACATGAAGTCGTGTTATACATTCAAACTGGTAGCATCCATCTTTACTATCAAACAACTCTCATTATTATCAACAATGGCATTAAGAGAGATTAGATCAACGATGTTTTGCATCCCATGATGAGCCTTAGGAGCTCGATTACACTTCATGTAAACTAGATCATGCAATATAAGATGATTCAATATTTTCTTAAAAAAGATTCTTGGTGTTTCCATACATTTATTATACTTTAATACTTAAATATATGTTCTACTACATACATAATGATTATACATACTTTTAAATAATAATAATAATAGTAAATTACATTAAATAAAAGAAAACCTCATCACCTTGCAGTTTCTAAGCTTACACCCAGGTGTTTACCTAAGCAGCACCATGGTAATAGCATATTTCTAGGAGTGTGAAGCACCACAACCTGGCCTAGACTCGCCAAGATGCTTAGATAAGCTTACACCAAGGTGTTTACCTAAGCACCACAACCTTTCTAAGTTTACACAAAGGTGTTTACCTAAGCAGCACCATAGAAATATCATATTTCTAGGAGTGTGAAGCACCACAACCTTGCCTACACTCGCCAAGGTGCTTAGATAAGCGCCAACAGCGCCTTAAATAACATAGCTTATGAATAGTCACGCCTAAAAAGATGTTATTAAACTACTTAACTAGTCCAGGTCAACCTCAATCTGATGGCCATATTTAGGAGTCAATAAGCCCTTTGGTGTTTTTGAAAGGGCATGAAGCCCTCTTTTAGTCAATGTTCGCAATGAAGCTAGCATCCTAATTTTTTTTTAAATTTTCAATCCATAAGGTCCCATATGGATGCTAACAATAATTCTAATACCGAAATCAAAAAAAAAAAAAAAAAACAAAACAAAAAAAAAAAAGAATAAATCATAAGACNCAAAACAAAAAGAAAAAAGAATAAATCATAAGACATTAACAGAATTTACCTCTATATCTCCTGTAACTTGTCTGAGCATGGGAAAAGAATCATCTAAAATAGTTCAAAAACAAAGCCATCACCATGTAAAATCTAATGTAAGAATAGGATTCTCCCCCCAAAATGGAATAATAAATAACTATACAAGCTGCCAGTATGAAATCTTTGAAGTAGAAATGATGAAATTTGAATAGACCAGCACATATTATTGATAGGAGGAGGGGTATTTAAACCCAATTATGATAAGCAAAATAAAAAAAAAAATAAATCAGAATAAAACAAATAAAAAAAGGAAATAAACACAATAAAGCATAATACAAAATACATAATGAGGGAATAAGAGCTAATAATAAGCAATAACGGCTAGAGATTGTTGTCGCTATAATCTAATACTCCTCCTCAAGTTGAAGCATGGATGTCAGTCATGTTTAACTTGAATAGTTGACCACTGGAGGACACATATAGAACACAAATCTCTCCAGACTCAATCTTTTCAATAATGAAGTGTTTGTGGATCTACGCATGTTTGGTACGATCGTGCTGGATTAGATTGTGAGCAATGTTGATTTCAGCCTTATTATCACAGAACAGCTATAGCGGGATGGATGTTGGCATACGAATTTCGTGAAGGATGATGCGTAGCCAGATAGCTTCACAAATTTCCAAGGGTATGGACTGCAATTCAACTTCAGCACTGCTTCGGGCAATCACAGATTGTCTTTTGTTTTTCCACGTGACAAGATTGCCCCATACAAATGAGCAATACCCCGAGGTGGAACGTCGATCCCGGTCCAATCAACATTTGTATAAATAACAATAGACCAAGAAGTGTGACAGAAAAAAAACAAACCTGTGTCAGTTGTGCTTTTCAAATAGTGGAGAATCCGATGGACAACTTGAAGATGGTGCTGATAGGGGTCATGCATGAATTGACACACTATACCAACAACATGACATATGTCGAGGCAAGTATGGGCGAGGTAGATGAGTTTTCCCACAAGTTGTTAGTAATGAGTGTTGTAGACAGACACATTATTTAGAATGTCAGACAATTTTTCATTTAGACCCATAAGAACATCAATAGGATTGCATAGAAGAATGTTATTTTCTGTCAAGCGATCAATCATATATTTGTGCTGAAACAGGCAAATGCCCCGAGATGACCGAGTCACTTTCATGCCTAAGAAGTACCGGAGAGATTAGAAATAATGTCTTTTAAGAACTCCGGTGTTGAGATTTCATTACCTGTAAGAATAATGTCATCAACACAGACAATAAGGATAGTTGCCTGGCCATTGGAAGAATGTCAGAAGAAGTCGGTGTGAACTGAATGAGACTGAGTAAAGTCATTGCCCACAACCACCTTTATGAACTTGTCGAACCAGGTCCTTAGGGACTGCTTAAGCCCATAGAGGGACTTTGGTAGCCTGCACATTTGTCCTCTGGATGCAATAGAATCAAAACCGAGAGGGAGAGAAATGTACACCTCTTTCATAAGCTCTCCACTAAAGAATGCATTTTTGACATCTAGTTAAAATTGAGGGCAATCCAGATTTACTGCAAGTGACAACAGGGCCCGAATAGTGTTTAACTTAGCCATTGGAGCAAATTTTTCCTCATAATCAACTCCGTAGTCTGTGAGTACCCTTTGGTAACCAATCGTGCCTAGTTACATTCAAAGGACCAGTTAGAATTGAACTTGGTGTTGAAAATCCAACGAAACCCTAAAGCTTTCTTAGGCCGAGAAAGCTTCACGACGTCCCACGTATGTTCCACTGAAGGGCATTCATCTCCTCTATTACTGTCAATTTCCAAGATGAATCAACAAGATCAATCGCAATAGTAGCAGGGATCTGATGGTCTACCAGGGCAGTAGCAAATGCTCTGTAGGTGAGCGATAAACTGTGGAAAGAGACATTTTGCCATAAGATCGAGGGAGCATATCTGATTGCATATCTTACTTGAAGAACTCACCTCCTCATTCGGAGATACAGTCGTGCTAAGGATGTCGCCTGGAGTGGAGTCAAGGTTCTATAAGGAGGTAACAAACTCCAGAGTAGGAGCATTGGAACGAGTGTGTCGACTCAGACATGGATAGGGGAAGAAGGTGATGGCGCACTCACAGGGACAGGGGATTCCTCAGTGGCAGGAACAATGGGGGGAACATCTACAGGTGTAAGATAAGGGGCAGTGTCTAAGAACCCAATCTCCCCCTCACTAGGGGTCATGTTCGAAAAATATGGAACACTTTCAAAGAAGGAGACATAAACACTTGAATAAATTTTGTTAGTGGTTGGATCCAGACACTGATACCCCTTCTGAGTTACAGAGTATCCAAGAAGGATACATTTTATGGATCCGATTTCAAGTTTGCTCCGAGTACAGGCAGTATTCTGAACAAAGGTAGTGCACCTAAAAACTTTGGGATCTAATGTGGAAAAGATATGATTGGTAATGAAGCATGACATTGAAACTATTAAGGGTCGAAACTTGTGAATTTTGAAGAGCACTCTATTTATGAGGTAGGTGGCGGTTAGAATGACATCGTTTCAAAGCGTTTCGAGACATTGGATAGAAATATAATTAAGTGAGCAATGTCGAGGAGGTAGCGGTTTTTTCTCTTAGCTACCTTATTTATTGCGGAGTGTCTGTGCAAGAACTATGGTGGAGAATTCCTTTACTAACCAGAAATTCACTCAAAATAGAGTTAAAAAAGTCACGATCATTGTCGGTCCTAAGGACCTGAATGGGAGTTTTGAATTGAGTTAAGACAAAGGTGTAGAAGTTTTAGAAGGTTACAACTTACGATTTGTCTTTTAAAATGGAGACTCACGTCAATTGAGTGTAGTCATCAATTAAGGTCATGAATTACAGTTTATTGATGTAGTTGGAAGTGCAAGAAAGGTCTCTTATGTCACTATGAATGAGGGAGAAAAGAGTGGAAAGTGTGTAGCTGTGAGGTGGGCAATAGTCCCGATGATGCTTGGCCGGGGCATGTCTAACAACTGAAATTGGAGAGATTTTTATTAGAAAACATCAAAAAAATAAAAAGAATTCAAATTGTAGAAACTAGGATCTCCAAAATGACAATGTAACAACATGACAGGGCATTCAATGACTCGAGATATGCTACAATTTTCGAGTGCGTATCTTCACTTTCCTTGCTCTCCTCTTGGAAGTAGAAGAGTCTGGCTACACTCTTAGCAGTTCCAATCATCCTTCCCAAACGACGATCATAAAAAATACAACCATCATATGAGAAATTAACAACGCAATCGTATCACTTGTCAACTTACTAACAAATAATAGGCTATATTGCAATCAGGGAACATGTAAAACAGACTCCAGAGTTTGACCGATCGTTAGCATAACCAACCCTTTGCCAACAATGAGGGTCCGTTTGGGGCAGCTTATTTGATGCGTTGACGTTTTGAAAACGCACATGGATTGTTTGGGTAAACTACGTTTTGGCAGCTTATACGTTTTGAAAATGCTGAAGGCAGCGCTTTCACACCGCACCTAGATAGGTGCGGTGGTAGCTTTCTGGCAGCGGTTTCGCTTTTCCAAAAAAATATAAAATTCTAATAGTCACCGCATCTAGCTTATCAGCAGATTATTTTTAATCAGTTTATCAGTAGATTATTCAATAAGCTGCAGCTGCCCCAAACAGACCTTGAGACTACATGATCCATCGACAATTATGACAGTAATTTTTTCAGAGCATGAATCGTAAATTAAGCAGCCAGTCATATGATATGTGACACCTAAATCAATAATTTACAAACTAGAAGAGAAATAAATTGTGAGAGCAATAGGAAGAGAACATTGTCGGATGTGAGAGGTTGACGGACCCGCAGAGACTTGATTGACTCCAAGAAGCTTGATCAATTGCTCCATGTAGTTCTTTGGGGATTTGGAGGATTCTAAGATGTTCCAGGTAGAAGTCGGCAGAGTCGTGCCTTGTTTGATCTTCGCATTGAGTCCCTTGGTCGCAAAGGATTTGGTCGAAGGATTGTATGTCGGCCTACAGTGAAGTTTTCAACACCTATCCCGAGTGTGGTTGAGTTTGTGACATTAATCACAAGTGGGGTGACCAAGACGATTCAGTTGAAGGAGTAGAAGTGTCAAGCATGACGAGTCTCCTGCTTTCTTTTCGACGAATCTCAGTCAAAGCAGCGTGGGCGGAAGAAAGAGGATCCCGACCAAGAATATGGCCTTCGTCAAGTTTGTTAAGGCCAATAAGGAATTGGAACATACGATCCTTTTCTACGATCTACTAGAAGAGGGATAACTCAGTCGAAGAATCCCAAATGTAGTCGTAGTACAGGTTGCATTCCATCCATGGTGTAACAAGATCATTATAGTACTGGGTCACGGCCCTTGACCCCTTTTTTGTCTCCCAAATATTCTTAGATACCTCATAGAGTTGGTCGAAATTTCTTACATCCGAATAGGTATCGTGGGCAGCCGTCCAGAGGACACTAGCTATAGGAAGGAACATATATGACCAACCAATCGAAGTCTCCATGGAGTTGATCAGCCATGGCATTACCATTGAGTTCTCCACTTCCCAAGCTCCACATGTCAGGTCAGTCTTTGAAGGCTTACAAAACATACCTGTGAGGTAACTAAACTTCTCACGTCCTTTGAAGAACAAAAACACTACTTGGGACCACTGGAGAAAGTTACTGTCGTTTAGGTTATAGGTTGTGATTAAGAAATTCATGTTGGTTTCTAGTCCTCCGATCAACACGAGATCGGGGTTTAAAGCCGATCTTTTGGTGGAGTCAAGAACACATTCTAAGGGTGATTCATTAAAAGAATCAACCATAACTCCAACTGAGCCAAAGGATATGCTATTGTAAGCCAACGATGAATTTTGGTAGAATCGCAAGGCACGAAAACAACGTTGGGCAGAAACCTTTTTGCAGAAATTGCAGAAATTGCAGGTAGCAGGAACCCTTCTTGAAGAACAACGACAGGAGTAGAAACTGTTGGACCAACAGATACAGAAACCGAAACAATGAGAACTGCGTGTGGCAGAAACAACAGCAAAAAAAGGAACAGCGGCAACTTCCTCAACGGCAAAAAAAAAAGCGGCAACTGCAAGTAGCAAGAATAGCAACAAAAAGGTAAGAAAATCCAGGAATAGCAACAAAAAATAAAAAATAAAAAAAAGAAAGAACAGCAGCAAAAAAAAGAACAACGACAAAAAGGAACAACATGCTGAACAACGGCAAAAAAGAGGAGGTCGATCGATGTGCTTGAACCTGCAGGTAGGCCGGTTGCTAGGAGAAGAAGTCAGTTGCTGGAACTAGGGTTAGACTCTGATACTATGATGATATTTTGAATAGAATAACATATTATTGATAGGAGGGGTATTTAATCCCAATTATAATAGGCATGATAAAGAAAAGAAATAAATCAGAATAAAACAGCTAAGTAAAGAAATAAAACAGAATAAAGCAAAATAGGAAATACATAATGAGGGAATAAGGGTAAATAATAAGTAATAACGGCTAGGGATTATCGTCATTATAATCTAATAAGATTTATAAAGTCCTCAATTAGGGTAAAGTCTAGATGCTTTGCTCTATTCATTGCTTAAACAGTCTGGTGAAAAATCACATTCGATGCTTATTTATCAAGGCTAAAGCAAGCCATTTCAAAGCTTAAGATTCAACACAACTTTAATGGAGTGTTCTCTCCAAAATGTATGTCAATTCAGTTCAAATAATATTAAAGTTCAAACACTTTCATGGTTTGACAAAATTCATATACATATCTTTTCATTAGTTATTTTCATAAAAAAGCATAATTACAATTGATCTTCCTGGCATAAAGCAAAATTATATGTTAGATACTAATATCATTTCATTTAAATTTTTATTTAATCTATCTCTCATGACTTCATTGTATAGCTTATAAGATGAAGCCCATATAGGTACCACAAACATGTGAATCTTTCTTAGTCATGATAATGGATAGTCATTTCACTCTTACTAAATTTAAGAAGATGGCAATACTATATCTCCAATATCTCTCCTAATATAATCATTTGAGATAAAGCTTTACCCACATGCATCTTATTCAAAGAAAATCAAACCCCACTTGTTCATTGAATTTAAAGTTGAAAGGGGTGTCAATATATAATAAAGCTACTAAACAATATAATTGATTTGTGTTAACAAAGAAAGGCATATTTGGACCCCACACCCTTGACATAACGTTCATTTCATGTGAAATACCCTCATCATGCTAGTTCATGCACCAGCACATTCTCAATTAGTCAAAAATAAAAAATAAAAAAAAAAGCCTAAAGTGCTTTTATCTGCTACAATCTCTCCAGCATCTTACCTCTTATAAGTTCAATTATTTTATTTATTCCTTAGGAAATTAGGTTGCTATAATCATAGCTTAAAACTAAGCTTTGAAATCAATTGAATGTTATTTAATTCAACTGTCATTATTTCTTCTCTTATTTTTCAGCTCTTTCGACTCAAATAGTTCTTGTTGCGTCAATTCCAAGGAATAGCAAAAGTCATTCGGCTTCCATTGTCCCTCTATACTTTTGTTCCCAAGCTTCAGCAGTATAAGAAAATCAAAGCAGCCTACCCACTAACACCTGTCCCCATTTGCTATCCTCCACTCAATTTGGGTATAAATAGTGAATCACCTTACTAATATTTGCTGAAATTTGACTTTCAAAGGTTATGAACAGCAAGCAAATATAATAAATGCAAAGCAAAGGAAAAGAAAGGTCGAAGAATATAAGATAACATAATTAGTGATTTGATGATTAATTACATAGTAATATCTTTTCCTTGATCATATTACCATCATCTGGGAAGGTGGCTATCTCATAGGGAATCCTAAATCTGTGCATGCCTTTTAATGAAAGCCTAGGAGAAATAAAAATTCTAGCAGTTCCATAATATTCTGCAGTATTACTTTCGAAAAAATTGATGTCATAATAGTGTAGAATTGAGGTGCCAGATAGATTAAGGATCAACATTTTTAAACCTATTTCAAGCTAAGAAAAGTTCAGCCTAGATAGGAATTAGAGCCATAAGTGTAGGGAGCAAAATAACCTATGGTGTGCCGATTGTTTTTGATAACACTAACTCATAAACTTTGACTAATATGGTCATTTCACACTTCAACCATATATTTATGCAGTCATAACATTACTATCTATGCTACAAAACTAAATTAAAAAGTTCACCAAATTCAAAGAATGATTGTTATGGGCTATTAACAACTACATCTAACCAGGAATAGATTATTTTTCTTAAGTAAATTTCATCAACTCAATAAATGAAAAGCATATCAATTGAATGCCTTCAAAATGTTAGAAACTTACTTCTAAAAGCAAAAACTGAAACAAATCTAGCGATTCTAATGATTAAAATGGCTACATTACCATGTTAAGTGGAGACTATATTTCAATTATTTTCTTGCAAATGGCAATGAAAATTTTACTTCAGGCACTACCCAATCCTATAGGTACAACGAAAAAAGATTCCTACATCTATACTTCAGCCAGCATTTAGTTGCTAAATCCATGGAGTACTGTTGTGTCAAAAGCACAAAAAATCTTACCAGGGCAACGAAGAACCGCACAACAACATTTGCTAACTTGATGGCAGAATACTGCATCCAGGTTTTTCTGACAGCCATCCGTTCTGCAAAATGATTGGTAGCAGAGAGAATGCCAATGAAAAGTTCAATTGGTTGTTGCGGAAGAGGGTCGGACTTCCATACTTCTGAAAGTTCCAAGACTTGCTGACGTGAAAAACTAGGATGTGATTGGGGAAGAGAAGTGGCAAATACTGAATGTACATCTATATTTCCTTTGATTGCTAAACCTGTAGCATCTTCAAGAGTAAACCCCTAGAAAAGTGGGCACAAGATAGTAAAATACTTAATTGTTTGTTCCAATCTAAAAAATTGAACATATGAATCTAAAAACAAAAACAAGAGAAGTCTTCAAAAGAATTATGAAAATGTACCGGCCTATATGGGAATGAAGTCAAATGCCGGCCTCCAACAAAAGTGTGATATCCTTCTATGCCAGCACGAAATGTCAGAACAAATAACCTGCCCTCCATAAAAGAGAAAGGCCACGTCATTTCTGGCTTCTTTGCACGACCAATGAATCGCTTCAACCAAGAGGTTGTTTTGGATTCTTTTGAATCAATAATATCACTCCGTAACCATTTCTCACATTTGCTGTATCCATCAACTGCCCAAAATAAACACTGGAAATTATGCATTTCCAACTAAAAAAAAGGGTGTCACGAGAAATATGGGATGTGCAACAAAGTCAACATTAAAATCTTTAAAAAGATTTACACAGGTAGATATGGAAACCCTCGTTTATCATACTGCCAGTTCTTAAAATTTCAACTAAGTACGAGGATATGAAAGCATCTAATGTTTCAGTTGAGAATAAATAGCATTTATTACTGTATTAAATATAAAATCGCTCTTTTTTTATGACGAGATGACATCTTGAAAATATTTCTACTTGCATATTGACTTCAGGTATACCAGATCAAATCATAATGTATTTATTAAGATGCATCAACATTATGACAAAAGCAAAAAACGGTGAACCACACTGACAAGAACAACAACAGAAGCTGAAAAATGTTGCTCGTTTAGCATGAGGTGTCTAGTTGGAATGCTTAGCTAAATAGTATGTATATATAAACATTGCTGATCTAATAGCAAATGTCAAGTAAGTTTTGACTTTGTGAATCAGCATCTAATAATTGATAAAGAATGGCAAATATTTATAGACAGTTTTTAAAAGAAAATACAATGATACAGCACAAAAATCATCAAGATAATGGAGGGAATGAAAACAACACAAATTACTAAAATATATTTATAGATAAACTAGTGGTTGTTATTAAGAGAATTCCACAACTATAATTGCAAGGTTGCACAAGGTGGACAGATCAACATTTCCTAAAGTTACATTCGACAAATTAATTTAGAAAATAACAGTTTAGAAACAATTGAGGGTGAATAGCTCATAAATGTTCTTAGTGAGAACGTAAGTGGCTGTTTCTGTTATTATGCTATCAAAAATGATGATAGCTAAGCTCTAAACCAGAAGCCTGATATGATGCTTTCTCGTCACATAACTACATAGAACACATATGCACATGAAGGTAATAAAACATAGCATAAAAATAAGATGACAATTGCTTTGCAAATATAAAATAACAAGCAAGTAGATGACATTGTCCAAATACCTCATCTAACATGAAGGTAAAAGCAACATCAATATAAAGGAAAATAAGCAAGCCCGTATGACAAGTCATGTGAGCTTGGTAGTGGTGGTGGTGGTGGTCGTGGCGGCGGCAGCGGCGACAGTGGTGGGGGTGTGACAATGGTAATCTCTTACTACTCTCAAGCAGGTACACACATTATTAAGGCATTCTTAGACGAGCATCTATGCTTGAGCCAATAACATCTGCGCGATTGCTTTTCCTTGAATTGATAGATGGATGATAATTCTTCCAATTTTGAATGCATGTTAGTTTTTTATAACAAAAACTAAAATTCGAGCATATGAAATGTGAAATGCTTCACAAGTTTGATGCCCTCATAAATAACATAAATCAAATTTATATACAAAAGATTCAAGTTCTTGACAAGTGACACAAAAGAACAAATGCAGGGTTATAAATTCAACGACAGAAAAGAGAGAATGGATAATGAAAAATATTAAAAGGATAATGAAGAAGATTTGATTATCCCAAAGATATACATACTACATACTTGGATAATTTAACTGTATGTATGTAAGGTAAGCTATTTATCATGATTTTCAAATTTGTAATACCAATGAAACTTCAAAAATTAAGTTTACCCGCATAAATTTCATATGATGATTATTTTTAACCTCTTTGAATGTATTACATATAATTAAAATAAATTTATAAGTTAACTAGATTTACACATTTTAGTGCCTCACTTCAGTCAGGCAAGGCCCCACCAGCCTCACCCCACAACCCCAATCTTGGTTTGGCTCTCACCCCACTCCCTAGGCAAAGCCCTACTTCCAATCATTTAGAGCGTGAGAAGAAGATTCATTTGGACAAATAATTCCATTTTCCTGAGTGAACTTGATATATGCTGACAAAAAGGGTTATATGAAATGAACTGGCAAGATATTTTTCATTCGTGATTTAAGTACTTCAAATAGCTTGTAATATCTAAGATACTAAATAGCCTAAAACCGCAGGGAAAAAAATTACTAAAATGCATGTACAAGCAAATTCAACTAGTGAGACCTTGAAAACCTTACTTTTGCTTGAAAAGCAAAATGCAAGCTCGTAGCTATATCTAACATATCACTCTCCATTGAAGCAACCTATTAACAGCAAGTTATTGACATAAAACACAGAATTCAAATTAACACTTTAAAACATGAAAATTGAAGCTTTGGGATCACTAAAATACCTGTATCGTCGTCATCCTTAGAAGCAATCCCATCACACCGCATTGCTTTCCCCCATTGCATTCTGTAACATGTATTGTGCTCAATGACAGGTCTATGGCTCCAATCACCCTTCACCCTTGGATTGAAGTGCAAAATCTTTGGCGGTTCCTCACCATCAACTGCCTTAAGTCCTTGCAGCTCAACGATAAACTGAGATACCATGACTATCCCTTCCCCCTGCCTCAGCTTCGCCAGCTGAGGTACAAATTCCTGATGAGCATAGTGTGGAGTACCGATCACAGTGATGGAAGAACCCACCTCGAGTCCACATGGCAGAAACATCAAGCTCTCTCCAGAGCCCGTCTCATCTTTCCCCATGGAGACCGATATGGGGCACGGCTCCTGCTTCCTTTCAAGCAATGTAGCTGGGTTCAACTCCCCCTTGTCCTCAAAATTCTCCACTTCCTTCCAAGCCTTCACTCCCAAAGCCCAAGCTTCATGAGCCATCGTCTCCAGCTCGGTGAGATTGCCACCCCAATGCTGCCGCCTCTCCATTAGGGCGCTGGTGATCCTTCCGTAGTGGTTTAACGAATACAAGTGCTTGCCGCCGGTGGGGAGGACGATCGGGTCGCTCCCAGGCTTCGGCGGTGGGTCTCCACCATCCAGGTCGCGATGGAGCGAATCTGAGTAGGCGGAGCGGAAAAACGACCGGCTCGCGTCCGCCACATCATCCCCGCCAGCTGAACGGTCGATGCCGGCAAAACTCCGGTCGTCGCTCATCAAGCCGACGATCTTCAAAATGTGGCTAAATTTAACCGCAATGATTACAAGATAAAGCGCAGCCACAGCAAACAGGATATGAGACAATCTCCATCTCCTCCCGACCAGAGCTTCCACGCTCTTCGATCTCTTCATCGTCCCTCAAACAACCATAATCCCATCAAATGGGGACTTTCCCTCCTCAAACAAACCTCGAAATCGGAGTAGAAGAAATAAAATCAGACCCTACCGAGATCAAGGAGATCTTCGGAGGTTGCTTGGATCGATCACAGAGCGATTGGAGGAAGCAAAACCGGCGGATTGGAAGGAATGGGAGAAGATTGGGAAGACTTGCTTGGTAACGTTGTGTTTGACCTGGGAGGAAAGACGTAACGGGCGCAGTTGCGAAGGAAAAGGAAACGTTTTATATCAGTCGAAATAAATGAGATTCAAGGAACGGACTGTTTTGAAAGTGAATTGCACAAAACGTATTAAATAAAATAAATTAGAATGTCTGTTTGTTAGTTAATACCATAAGTTCACGGCTTTAAATATTTTTATTATTATTTTAAAAATTAAATTTGATGCATTTTAAATTTATATTCAAACATTGGTGACAACTTTCAAAAGGTTTTTCATAAAGTCGATATTTAAATATTTTGGCAAATTTTGATTTAAGGCTGGTTATTTTCTTACTTTTTTTTTTTTATTATTTATNTAAAACGTATTAAATAAAATAAATTAGAATGTTTGTTTGTTAGTTAATACCATGAGTTTACGGCTTTAAATATTTTTATTATTATTTTAAAAATTAAATTTGATGCATTTTTAATTTATATTCAAAAGATGGTGACAACTTTCAAAAGGTTTTTCATAAAGTTGATATTTAAATATTTTGGCAAATTTTGATTTAAGGCTGGTTATTTTCTTACTTTTTTTTTTTTNATCAAATGGCGACTTTCCCTCCTCAAACAAACCTAGAAATCGTAGTAGAAGAAATAAAACCAGACCCTACCGAGATCAAGGAGATCTTCGGAGGAAGCAAAACCGGCGGATTGGAAGGAATGGGAGAAGATTGGGAAGACTTGCTTGGTAACGTTGTGTTTGACCTGGGAGGAAAGAAATAACGGGCGCAGTAGCGAAGGAAAAGGAAACGTTTTTTTATCACTCGAAATAAATGAGATTCAAGGAACGGACTGTTTTGAAACTGAATTGCATAAAACGTAATAAATTAAAATAAATTAGAATGTCTTTTTGTTAGTTAATACCACAAGTTCATGGCTTTAAATATTATTATTATGCATGTTAAATTTATATTCAAAAGTTGGTGACAACATTGGAAAGGTTTTCACAAATTCGATATTTATTTTGGCAAGTTTTTTGAGATGATAGACGCTTTGTGTGGCAGTTACTTTTAAGCTGTTTTTTTTTATTATTATTTATAGATGCTTCTTAAAGCGTTATTAATATTTAATGAGTGTGTGTATATAATATAGGCTAAAGTTATATTATATGTTGAGGTTGAAAATATTAGTGAATCACATTTGTATATCAAGAATATGATTGCACGAATCTCGAGAAAATCCAAGTGGGTCTTACTTGTGAGCTCCGAAGGATAGTGCGCCGAGGTAGTCAAAAGACGGAAATGTCAAGCGTCAGTCAAATGAATGAAGAGAGGGCACCTAATCCGTTGGACAGTCGTTAATGACTAGCACCCTTAGTTGATTCTCAAATTTTTCATAAAGATGGCCAAATGGCATCCCGACTCTTTGTCTAAGGAGAGCTACCCGCCAGATTTGGCGATACACAATTCTGCCCGATGGCCCAAGTTTACCTTAATGATGGGAGGGTCTTTACTCTGAATTTCATTGAGAGGGTTGATTGATGTCATTTCATCCGGTCGGCCAAAGGTTTTCAACCAACTGAATAACGAGATTGGCGAGTCATTATATACCCCTCTTCAAGAAGTTATTAATATGAAATGGTATTAATGTCAGTTATTAATATGAAAGGGTGTTGGAGTTGGTTACAAATGTGAAAATGTGTTATAATACCTTGTAATGTCTATGACCTATAAATAGGATGTCATTTCTCCAAAAAATGACTACTGAATTTACTCTATCAAGATTCATGTGTTATTGTGTCTCTCTCTCTCAATCTTCCTCATTCTCCCACTATTTGCTTCACTTGTCCGCTCTACGCTCTATACCTTGGATGTGATCAATATAATATATTTGGATTCAACATTCTAAAAGATGCGCCACCAATAAGAAGTGGAGCATGTCACGAGGAAGGAAGTCATTTGGGAGATACTACAAACATGGAGTATATGAGGGAATTTGTACAATAGCAAATCTAGGAACTTTAGAGGTCAAATGGTGGAATTGACTTGCACACTACTCGAAGGAAGAGCTCAAGCTCCTCAAAAGCAGATCCCCCGAGAAGAAGAATCTGAACCTTAAGGTCGTTGAGCAGCTCAAGGGGAAAAAAGAATTGAAGACTCTCATTACCAGACTAGTGTTGGGTTTAAGTTGTAGGTTAGATAACGGTTTGGATGAATGGAGGTTTACCGCCAGCTGGAAAATGTGTTCTCCTAGTAGATCACTGATACTGAGCCACTAGAGAATTTCAAAACTTTCTCCTTTGGAATCATAGAAAGGTCGAAGCTATCCAAATGACTACATAACTTCCTTTGAGTTGGTTGTATGAATTCTCAAAATCCTTAACACGCTGAAGTGTCAGTTATTCTACAATACACTGAGGGATTCAGCTTTTAGGTGGTTTAATGGCCTTCTATAGGGGGCAATAACCTCCTTCACGAAATTTAAGGGGATGTTCACGGAGATGTTCACTAGTGCCCAGAAGCCTCGTAAGAACTCGCATGTCATATGACAACTCAAGCAAGGGTCGAACAAGAACCTTCATTTGTACATTGCTTGACTCTATAAAGAAATGCTGTAAGTGTAGGATTTTGAACCAGTAGTAGCACAGGCTACCCTTGCTTTAAGGCTAAGGAGTGAGTAAGTTAAATATGTTGTAGGTTTGCAATGACTCAATAGTCTGGTTGAACTCTTGGAGTTATTCAATCACCATATTGTGGCGAAAGAGTATGTTGACATGTCCAACCAAAAAGCCAAACAATATGACTGCCGCTTTTAGAAGTGAGGCTCATAAGATTATGGGTGGAGGCCAAAGGACGACCCATGTCATAGATGTGAAGGTAGTCAGTCACCTCGTAACGATAGAGGGGTTGAAAGAAACAAGCGAAGAGGAAGATGGAGTTGATCAAACGACCGAGATGTACCAAAAGCCACTCAATAAAGGGCTTCGATGGCAAAATTGGTGGAGGCAATACAAGACAAGGAGTACTTTAAAAAAGCTCCACCGATAAGCATCAAAGCTTTTCTCCCAAACACAAACAAGTTCTACAAATACCACAAGGACCATGACTATGACATAGATGAATGCATGAACCTTTGAAACTTGGTCAAAGAGTTGATTTGTGCCAAAAAAACTCAAAGATTTGTGGTCCTAACGATGCTAAACCAAAGGCAATAGAAAACCTCTGTTGAAGAGGACTCTAATGAGGTCATTCAATCCAACATTATCCACATCGTAGGGATAGTATCAGTCCTCATGGGAGGAGACTCAGTCAGGCGGGCAAATCATAAAAGGCTAAAAAAAAGAACTTTGTGTCGCCTCTTTCACTTCAAAGCGGAAGCCTCATCCCCCAATTATTTTTACTAACGCAGTTTTATACCAAAGGGGAACCCCTACAATGACGTTCTCATGGTTACAACAATGATAAACAACTATAATGTAAGTAGTATTCTGTTTAACATTAGAAGTTCAAGGAATATCTTATTCAGGTTAACTTTTGATAAGATGTTTCTATTAATTGATTGAATGATAACTCTCTATTATTTCTCTAGCGAGGAAAAGGAGGCCCCGGGATTAATTGAGCTATCATTCACTCGAGGGGAAGGAGACAACCAGTTAACCAATATGGAAAACTTCCTAGTGGTTGATGCACCGATACACCTAAAATATATAGTATTTTTAGACACATTTTTATACCTATTTTTTAGATATTGCGCTTTAATGGAAGGTATTTTTGTAATTTTCTTTCAAGTACAAGTAAAAAGGTGAAAAATACTAAAAAGAGTGAAAAAGAATCAAATTTGGAGAAAAGAGGTGAAAATTGTGCTAATGTGTTTTGGCACATAAGTGTCAGATCCGACGCTTAAGCGCCGAGTAAACAGAGAAGGTCGCGCCTAAGTGCTAGAGGCCCTGCGCTTAAGCGCCAGAGGCAGTTATTTGGCGGTTTTCTTCATTTGGTCGAATTTGGAAGAGGTATTTGAGGTACTTACTAGCTAAAGAGAGTGGTTATGACCACTAGGAACGAAAATATAATTAAAAGACTTGTGAAAGGAAGCATCCTTTGAAGAATACATCGAATTCGGACACATTTTGAAGAGTTATCAAGGCACATCTTGGAGATTTATAAAAGAAGGAAGTTTTTTACATTTAAAATGGGTGCTTGAAGAGGGAGAGAGTGCTGGAGTTCTGAGAAGAAGATCGCGGAGAATCTTGTGGAGAGATTCATGCACCACAAAATTTACTTTTTTCCTTTTTTTTTAGTTTTATTTTGAGAGTTAAGAGTGTTGTAAAAGAGAAGAGATTCAAAGGAACTTCAAGAGTTTGGTGGATGATTTGAGATTAAAGTGTTGTAAAAGAGAAGAGATTCAAAGGAACTTCAAGAGTTTGGTGGAGGATTTGAGATAAGTTTTTATATTTTGTTTTAAACTACTTTTGGTTTTAATCGATACTTCTTGTTGGTTTGACAATGATTTCTACTTTTAAACTAAAGTGTGGTTTTTCATGGATTATGAGTAGTTTTCTTTATCTTTCTCCTTAAAATGATAAGTAATTAAAGTGTTTATGAATTTCGAGTAGTTTTGTTTATCTTTCTCCTTAAAATGATAAGTAATTAAAGTTTGGATGGAAGTTGTGGAGAGTATTGGAGTTGGAAGAAGTTGTGATGATTTAAATCCATGCACTTCATTTACTTCTTGATTTGTCCAATCCAATGTATTCTGAGTAGTTTTCTTTATTTTTTCCTTAAAATGATAAGTAATTAAAGTTTGGATGGAAGTTGTGGAGAGTATTGATCTTTAATGTTCTTCTTGAAATGATAAGTAATTAAGTTTTGGATGGAAGTTGTGGAGAGTATTGATCTTTAATGTTGGAAAGAAGTTGTGGTAATTAAGTTTTGGATGGAAGTTGTGGAGAGTATTGATCTTTAATGTTGGAAAAAGTTGTGAAGTGTTGGATGTAAGTTGTGGAGAGTATTGATCTTTAATGTTGGAAGAAGTTGTGATGATTGTTTTGGATGGAAGTTGTGGAGAGTATTGATCTTTAATGTTGGAAGAAGTTGTGATGATTTATTTGGATGGAAGTTGTGGAGAGTATTGATCTTTAATGTTGGAAAAAGTTGTGATGATTTAAATATTAAGTTTTGGATGGATGTTGTGGAGAGTATTGATCTTTAATGTTGGAAGAAGTTGTGATGATTTAAATCCAAAAGTTGTGGAAAGTATTGATCTTCAATGATGGAAGAAGTTGTGATGATTTAAATCTGCAGAGAATTATGGAGAGTATTGATCTTTAATGTTGGAAGAAGTTGTGATGATTTAAATCCATGCACTCTACTTCTTGATTTGGCCAATCCAGATGTTAAAATTTTTTGTGAGAACATGTAAGAACCAGACTGGTATTGTCTAAGTCAACAATTGGAAAGAATCACATGATGTTGTATGAATGAGAATGTAATTCATATGATTTAGTGTAAATAAATAAGGAAATAATCATTGAATGGTGTAGAGTTAGAGGACTTTAAAGTGACAGGTTAAAGCCCCCAACTTGATTTATTGTTTTAGGTTCTGATACAAGATGTTAACCCCGGGGTGGAGGGAATCGAGAGAACTCTAGAGTGAGAGCTAGTATCTTTCCTGCATAACCGGTCTTCAGAACTATTCAAATTTTAAATTAGTCAATGTTCTTTATTGCATCTCTAGTAAGGGTAAAGAATATAATTGCTCTTATTTGACACAACACAAATTGCATACTTCCACAACAGAATTCCTATACTTATTACTGATTCATGATAATGAGAAAGATATTTTTCAAATTTAGTATTTTTCTTTTACATTAACTCAAGTTATCTTTTTTATTTGTTATTGTTCTATCAAAATATCAAAAATACCAAAAAGATTTGAATTTTAATACTACGAAAATATTTGTAGTTTAAGTAATTGTANCGTTCCACGCTCTATTGGATTTAACATTCTAAATGGTATGGTGGGCATGGAATCATGTCACCAATAAGAAGAGGAGCACGTAACTGGGAAGGAACGCATCTGGAAGATACTATAGACATGCAGTACATGAGGGAATTTGTACAATAGCAGATATAGGAACTTGGAGATCAAACGGAGGAATTGACTTGCACACTACTCGAAGGAAGTGCTCCAGCTCCTCAGGAGCAAATTTCCTGAGAAGAAGAACTTAAACCTCAAGGTCGTTGAGCGGCTCAAGGGCAAAAAGAATTGAAGACTCCCAGTACCATAATAGTGTTGGGTTTAAGCTGTTGATTAGTTGACTGATTGGATTAATGGAGGTTTACCACTGGTGCCCATATACCTCATAAGAACCTAAACCTCAAGGTCGTTGAGCAGTTCACTGGTGCCCATATACCTCATAAGAACACACATGTCAGATGACACCACAAGCAAGGGTTGAACGAGAACCTTCATTTGTGTGTTTCTTGGCTCTGGAAAGAAATGTTGTAAGTATAGGATTTTGAACCCATAGTAGCACAGACTACCCTGACTCAAGGCTAAGGAGCAAGCAATTTAAATATGCTCTAGGTTTGCAACAAATCAATGGCCTGGTTAAACTCTTAGAATTAGTCAATCACCATATTATGGCGGAAGAGTATGTTTATATGTCCTACCAAAAAGCCAAACAATATGACCAACACTTGCGGAAGTGAGCCTCAAAAGATGATGGGTGGAGGCCAAAGGATGGCCCACGTCCTAGACATGAAGACCGCTAGTCACCTCGTCACGATAAAGGGTTTGAAAGAAACCAGAGAAGAGGAAGATGGAGCTGATCGAACGATCAATTATCGAACTGCCGAGAGGTACCAAAAGCTACTCAATAAAGTGCTTCGATGGATGAATCGATGGAGGCAATACAAGACAATGAGTACTTTAAAAAAGCTTTACCGATAAGTGTCAAAGCTTTTCTTCCAAACATAAACAAGTTCTACAAATACCACAAGGACCATCACTATGACACGAAGGAATGCATGAATATTTGAAGCTTGGTCAGAGAGTTGATTTGGGGTGGAAAACTCAAATATTTGTGGCCCAAAGGGCGCTAAACCAAAGGCAATAGAAAGCCCCAGTGGAAGAGGACTCTAATGAGGTCATCCAAGCCATTTTCGACATTGTGGGGATAGTGTCAGCCATCATGGGAGGAGACTCGGTTATGCGGTCCAATCATCAGAGGCTCCAAACGGGGGAACTTTGTGCCACCTCTTTCACTCTAAAGTGAAAGCTTCATCCCCCAATGATTTTTAGTAACACAGATTTATACTCAAAGGAAACCCCTGCAACAACGTTCTCATGGTTACAACAATGATAAAAAACTACAATGTAAGTAATATTTTGATTGACACGAAAAGTTCAAGGAATATCTTCTCCAAGTCAACTTTTGATAATATGCATCTATCGATTGACTGAATGATGACTCTCTATTATTTCTCTAGCGAGCAAAAGGAGGCCCTAGGAATAATCGGGCTATCATTCACTTGAGGGGAAGGTGAAAACTAGTTTAGCAACATAGAAAACTTCTTGGTGGTTGATGCACCACCTACTTATAACACTATGTTTAATCAACCACTGCTCAATGACTTTAAAATTGTTGTCTCCTCATATCATGTCATGGTAAAGTTTCCATGCAAGGGAGAAATAATTACCATTTGGGGAAATTCGAAGCACTCTCATACATGCAACATTTAGGCGGTGGCCAACATGGAACAAGAGTTATTCGACATTCACAACCAACAAGAGGGGGTATCGTGACCGATTAAACCACTAT
Source organism: Phalaenopsis hybrid cultivar (assembly GCA_002079205.1). Lineage (NCBI taxonomy): Eukaryota > Viridiplantae > Streptophyta > Magnoliopsida > Asparagales > Orchidaceae > Phalaenopsis > Phalaenopsis hybrid cultivar. The sequence continues at coordinate 66,799 of JXCR01127772.1, forward strand.
CAAGATTCTTGTTGTCTACAATGAATTGGATAATTTTTTTCTAATAAGTGAGAGTTTTGATGTAGGACATAAAGACTTGCTGATCCAAACTATCCAGGAGCATCAGAGCTTTTTTGCTTAGTTAGCCACTGAAATGTCAAGGATCCCAATGGAGTGTCATGCCACTGCCTAAATGTTAATCCAATCGTCTGACCAATGAAAAAAAAGAAGAGAACATAGAACATGGATTTGCATGAGCCAATCCGTGAGGAAGTGTAAAAGCTTAAGGAGGCGGGCTACATTCTAGAGGTGCATTACCCAACCTCTCTCTCTAATAAATCTGAACTCTGCCTACCGAAAGGACAGCTATCCCTTGTTGAGGATCGACACTCAGGTAGATTCAATAGTCGTCCATGCAATAATGAGCTTCCTAGATGCCTTCTCTAGCTACCATCAGAAAAAGATATATCCAGCCAACATGGAGAAGACAACATTTATTACTAGCAAAGGCCTATATTGTTATAATGTAATGCACTTTGGGCTACCTGCTAGCATTTGGTAGATGTAATCTTTTCAAATAAAAAAGAAAAAAATAATATTGAAGTTTATATGGATGATATCCTAGTTAAGATTCAGTCGACCTAAGAACATATAAACGACTTAAGAGAAACATCTCAAACACTTAGAAAATAAATCATGAAAGTTGATCCATTGAAGTACACGTTCGGAGCTTCGACCAACAAATTCCTTGGATACCTCCTGAATCTCGAAGGTTTAAAGACCAAACCTAAGAAATTGCAAGGACTATTGAATATGTGCTCTCTCTGGAACACTAAAATGCAAAAGCTGATCGGCCAGGTAGAACACTCAGTCGATTCATTTCAAAATTGGGCAAAAAATGTGCAACATTCTTCAAAATGCTCAGAAAGGCTCGGAACTTTGAATGGTAGATCGAATGTGAGAAAGCATTCCAAAGCCTAAAGCAATCAATAGCCTTATCACCGCTGCTACAATGCCTGAAATTGAAGGAAAAACTGTCTCTATATTTGGGAGATGGACCCGAAGCCATCAATTTGGTTATGGTATGGGAGGAGCTAGGAAATAAATTTCCAATCAAGTACACTGGTTGCATTCTCAAAGGTGCAACAATTAGGTACCCTACCATGGAAAAATTAACATTTGACCTAATTATCTCTCCTCAGAAGCTCCGATCATATTTCTTGGCACATCGAACTAGAGTAATTCGTGTTGACTCGTCCTGAACATTTTGGTCGACAACTAGGACTATGGATCTATGAGAATCTGACATCACCAAAATTCCCAAACAATGATTAAAGCTCAAGTTGTAGCAGACTTTCTGTCAAACTTATGTGAAAAAGAGGAACTGTGTGAAGGAAATTACACAAGCAACCCGATCTGAAACTTGCACACTGATGGAGCCTTGAGTTAAGCAAGAACAAGAATCAGACTTGCACTAGTAGTCAACTGAAGAGCATCTTTAACATTTGGTCATCCTAAAGTTTGAAGTCGCCAACAACTAGGCAAAATATGAAGCACTAATACCAGTCTATGTTTAGCATACAAAATGGGTGTCTGACATCTACTAGCAAAGTTTGATTTGCAACTAGATCTGAATTCGTTCAATGAAGAATTCAAGGTTAGGGATGAAACGATGGTCAAATACGTTAATAAGGCCAAGGAGGAGATATAGAAGTTTGTGGACTTCAGAATCAAACACGTTAGTTGGCAAAAAATTAAGTGGCAGGCCATCTATCCAAGAGCACTTTTTTCAAAGTAGGGAAGCTCCAAAAGCTTCTCTGGACAGCCATTGAGGAACCATAAGCCATGGAGGTAGAAGTGAAAAATACAAAGAGTTGAATGGATCTCTACATCCAATATCTCGAAATAAGAAATATTCTTGAAAGAAAATTGTTGATCAAAGAAGATTCAAGTTTAAAGCAATGCAGTGCCTCATGATTGAATGAAAACTTTTCCAAAAATCAACCACTTCACTATTCATAAGATGTATCAAGGGAAGTGAGGGGGACAAAATCCTCCAGGAAGTACACTCTGGTGAATGTGGGAGTCATTCTAGAGGAAAAATTCTGGCACATCGAGTTCAGTAGCAAGGATATTTCTGGTTGGCCCTCATGAAAGATACATAAAAGTTTTCTAAGAGATAAAAGCTATGTCAAAAATATGCTCCATTTTAATACCAATCAACCCACAAATTACAGCTAATTGTCAGTCCCTGACCTTTCTTCAGCTAGAGGCTTGACATTCTTGGGCTATTTCTCTCTTCAAAAGGTCAATGCAAATTTCTTTTAGTGTTCGTAGGCTACTATTTAGAGTTGATTGAAGCCAAGACCCTCGCTCAGATTACCATGGACATCGTCTAGAATTTCATCTAGACAGATATCATCTATCGATGCAGCTTATACTTAGTGCTTATCATCAATAATGGAACACCATTTAATGAACAGGGGGTAAAGAAATTTTGTCAAAGCCATTGAATCAATATGAAGTTCACATTTGTATGCTATCCCTGAATAAATGGACAGGTGAAGGCTGTCAACAAAATAATTTTGAATCTAGTGAGGAAGAAAGTTAGAGTAAAAGGGAATGGGCAAACTTATGTTCGTCGATCCTATAGGCAATCTGAAAGACACCAACATCAGTGATCGGGCAAGCTCCTTAACATGCTTTCCCATGAGATAGAAGTAATGTTGCTAATCAAATATAACCACCACAACCAGTGGATCGTCACAAACACCATGTTCAATGAGGAGAATTTCACCAACTAGCAGGAGGCAAACTATAAAAAGATAGAGGTTGCACTCGACCTACTAAAAGAAAATCAAACCAATGCACCACTTAAGTAGGCAAAAGTAAAAAAGGAAGACATCTTGATACTACAATATGAATGTTCGAGAGAAAATATTTGTACATAGAAATCAAGTTCTGAAAAAAATTGGCCCAATAACACTGGGGGAAGAAGTCAAAAACTTGAACAGACTTGGACCAACCCATTCATTATCAATCAAAAAGCCATATGAGGAGCCTACAAATTGAAGACATATATTCAAAATAAGGTTCCTCAGATACGAAGGGGGATGATCACATGAAAGTTTTTCCTAAAACTAATTAGATGTTAATAAAAATATTGACTAACTATTTGTTATTGACCCAAGTTCGAATAACACTCGGGGAACTTGAAAGGTTGATGCACTTTGGCATAAAAATGACACTTGGGGAACTGAAATACCCTAAAAAGAGGACCGACCACAGCATTAAGACATCTAGTCGGCTAGAAAAGTAATAGTTTACCTCACAAAACTCACCTCATAAACTTGAATCTCTAAATTTTGAGTTGAAAAAATTATAGAGGTGGTTCCCTACTCAGTAGTGATAAAAATTCATCAATGGTACTGAGAAAACTACCCTAAAAATGAATGTTGGCGACTACCCCTACAACCCAAAGGAAACTTGGTTACAATCAAATTACCAAAACTCAGTTTAAGTCATGAGCTAAGTTTTGACACCTTAAAATAATCGAGAAAGATACATATCAACCAAACAGTTGAGAAAAATATAAAATTACTGAGAATGTAGAAGTGGCATCTGATCAACATGCATTGAGAAAAAAATATAAAATGATCAACAACAGCACAATGCCACCCGATCAGTGTACATGCATTAAATTTCAACCCTCAATTCTCAAAAACAAGAAGATATCCATAAAACTCGTGTAGAACAAAGAGTTGGAGATGGTTCCTTGCTCAAAAGCAACAAGCTTCGCGAAGGGCACTACATATATCATCCTAGCAATTAAGTCTCGATGGTTAGCATTATGTGGTATAATGACACGACCGAGTGAAGGGGAAAGAATTATAAGATCTGAGCTAGGTGGAGAGCATGTCAAAATCAATAAAAAAGACTACAAATGATGTGACATATCATAATTGAGCAAAATAGAAATAGAAACAAAAAGTAACAACATAAGTAAAAAATCGATCAAAGGTCTTATTTCATTTATATAATTTTTTTGTTACATGCCCTTCTAAACAAAACTTTTCCTATACAATATTTTTGTTACATATAATAAAAATTTTGGGAATCGGAGTATTCAAGCCGAGTGTTAGATAATCCATCATGCACCATATTATATCCCTCAGACTCGTATTTGTATGTCAATTCTAAAAGGGAGATAAAATTTTTTTTTGAACTCATCGAAATCAAAGTACTTATGGTTGACCATCCCAAATCTAACAAAATAGTTGATGACCACCTTTGTACCTATCTCCAGATGTATAATTTGAGTGTCAAAAACTCTTTGGGTGTCTTCAACGTGGCCACCTACTATGTAAATTCTGCATTCACCCACTGAACGATGGATACCCACTCTAACGTGATCTCCAGCTCCATCTCAACCTCCTTCAGTCGAGCCTCTGCCAAGGCCACCTAATCCTCTGCTGCTCTTGCTTGTTCCTTAATTCTTCAGCTTTCAAGGCTCTATCTCTCACTTCAAGATAAATAGAAGATATGTGATGAGTAGTCACAAGTCCAAATAGTTGATATTGGTTGACCATGCGACATAGGTTTTAGAGCCGAATGTTATTTAAGAACTTTAGTAACTCTTCCAACCAAAGCACCTCGATGATGGTTGAGGCATACTCATCTATCATCGGAGCTCGTCAGAACCAATCTCTCAGCAAATTTATTAGAGAAAAGCATAAGTCTGGGTTGAGGAAGACCTCTGGCCACTCCTCCTGCAATGGGCTCTAGCAACCCTTGCCTCCCTTTTGTTTCTTCTTGGGAGGAAAAAGGAGGGTGGAGCCAGATTCTTTGACTAGAGATTTGCCCTTACTCCGACATTATACTTCTTTATAAATGGTAGGCCAACTCATTGAAACTGTCTCCGACACAAACTCGTCTCCAGACAGGCTCTCCTCTAAGCTTTCCACTTCTTTTTGTACTACCAGTGCATCCAGCTGTTACGGAGAATGTTGATTGTCCTTCCTTCTCTTAGATAGAGGAATAAAGCCTGAGGAAGATGGTCGAGGATCTCTATGGGTGTAGGATCACTTTGATGGCCCCTCAGCATCCTATCCAATGATGTTGGGTGTATGATCCTATTGGCGGCGATCACTTAAAGTCCCTACTTTCATTAAAGATAGTTTTTTTTCTCGATCAAAATTAATTCATTTATGATAGTTTTTAAATGACAACTGTTGTTTCAAAAATATGGTGAATTAGTTTTTAACCTAAGACTATCCTGAACGCCTAATCATCATTTTCCTGGCCTTTTCCCTCCTAAATGTGGGCCTTCCTTTTCTTTGGCTCTTTCCGTGAAATTCAAACAATCTTCTCAACCTACCTTTTCTCATCTGCCTCATCTAAAGCAACCCACAATTCAGGAGTCATGGCAAATTGTGTAAGGTTCATCACCTGCTTCGCTGTCATATGGTCAGCATACTAAATCGCTGACAATTATTTGCCTGTGACAGTCAAAGCGTACACTAGGACACGTTGTGGGACTCTCTTCTTCTACTTTTACAGGTCACTAGTTTTCCATGCGGTGATCCCTCAATCTTTGCAAATTTCTTAAAGGAACTAAAACTATTAGTCTTTGATCTTGTTCTCTAGGTCGACCAAATGGAACTTTCAGTTTGATCCAAAAACGAAGTAAATATTAGGCTCCACTATGAAAGAGAACATATACTAGAACAACTCCTGAGACCAAGGGATCTCCATCTGCTGCTAGTAGATAATGAAGGTCCTCACGACCAAGATTGAATTTGGCTTTATTTGCATGGGGATGACTCTGTAATGGTTAAGAGTTGAACAGATCTCGTAACAAAATGACAGTCAAAGACCCCCATTGAAACCGATTCCGATAGAAGATCAGATCATCACAAAAGTGATAAGCCAGCTTCACTTTCATTTCCATCACTTGAGCACTATACTTGTGGTGTATCAAGTGTCTTCTAGAACCTCCACATAAAATGATGTTAGGGTAGACCTCTCACTTGCTCGTATAGAAGCAAATAATAGTAGAGAAAACTTTGAAGCCATGGTAAAAATCTGAAGAAAACCTACCCACAAGAGAGACAAGAAACGAGTGAAGGGAGAAGGAGAGATTTGAAATGCTTAAACTCCATTTTTCCCTTGACCCTATATATAAAGTATTCAAGCAATTAAAATTGTTGCAAATTCTTACCTTGATCTCTAAGAATTCACATCAAATCAATACAAAATTTGAGAAAATAAAATGACATAAAATTTTATAAGTATGTAAAATTGTCTTTTTATTTATGAATTAAGATATTTCACACTGGGGCCTTTAGCTGCCTCGGCCAATACAAGACCTTGACTCGCAAGACTCTAGTATAAAGCTCACCTTCAAATTAAAACTTCTCAACGCACTCTTCCTTTACCCGAACCTAGGAGATCAAACTAGCATCCTGAAGCATTTTCAACTCTGTCTTGAGAGTCGGCATGTCCTCCTAGAGAGTTGCTAACTTGACCATATATTTCTAGTGGAGAGCTGTCATTTCTTCCTTCAAGTTCATTATGGAAATTTACCTCTGCAGACTAGCTTCTTGGATGAAGGAGTCTATTGGTTTGTTCAACCGACAAGCCAACGATGTTGGAGATCCTCGCCAACCGCTGGTCTTCCTCTCAACATTCTCAAGGCAAGACAAAATTCACGAGGCACATTTGTTGTAGGCTGGAACAGACAATCTCTCTGCTATTTCTAAAACAGAGATATGGTCAGCTCTTATTATTGATAAGTATATGCCCATATGCTTACAAAATATAATTTTCTTTTTCATACAAAAGGGGATTTACAAAAGCATTTATCATATAAAAAGTATTAGCGATATGAACTTATATATGAATTATACTACTTAAAATGACCCAAGACTTATACACTCAAAGGTGAAGCTTATGAAATCACATGCTTCTGGGGAGAAACATATTCATCTTAGAGACACTTCTGTATGAATATAACTCTTGCTTAGGCTAAGCTTTTCAGAAGGGCCTTGCAAAATTTATGTAAGTTTTTAAATTATTCAGCTCAGGAAGAATCTTTGAAAGAACTCTTTAGATAAGATTTCTTTTAGTTTTGTTTTAGTTTGTTAAGTTCATGAGGTTTTGAGTTCATTTTGCTTTTTGGAAAAGTTTTAATAAGGTTAAAAAAAGGTTTTATATTTCATTAGAAATTTAAAGTTTTGGGTTTATTAAGAAGGGTTTTAGTTAAAACTTGTTAACAATATTTTAATTAAGGTTTTCCGTTAAGGTTTTAAAAAAGATTTTAATTTTGGAGATTATACATTAAGTTTTATTAAAAGTTCTTTAATTTCAAAAGATTTTAATTTTTTTAATTTTAAGATTCATTAAAAAGGTTTTAATTTTATTAAAGGTTTTTAGTTTAAAAGATTTTAGTTTTCAAAAAGGTTTTAATTTTGAGTATTATTAAAAATAATTTGATTTATTTAAAAAAAATTATTTTTGAAAAAGGTTTTAATTTTTGAAAAAAAGGGTTTAATTTTGAAAAAGATTTATTTAAAAATTTTAGTTTTTAAGTGTTTTTAATTCTATTTTAAAAAGGTTTTAATTTTATGAAAAATCTTCTCCAAATTTTATTTGAGACCATTCTCAAAAAAGGGTTTTTTTAAGTTTTCTAACATAGAACCTAGAGTTTAACATGGGTTGATCAAACATAAACATGGAGCATAAATGGGCATAACATGAATTAATATGGACTTGCATGAGTGAACATGACCCAACCACACATTTACATGAACATATATATCAAAACATGCACACATGTATTAATACACATAAGATGTACATGCCAAATAAATTAACACACATATTAACATACATATTCACTTATACATACAGGTGCACATACACATTAACACATACTTTAGCACACATATTTTTACTTTAAAACATACACAATTGCACACAACTTCACATATACAACACACTTGCACTTTCACTTGCACTTAATCACATACATAAGCACATTAATATGCACGCATCATCACTAACTCCCTCACCTCTTTATTATTTTATTTTTTAGGGTTCTCGGGTAAGGTTTTAAGGCTAGGGTATAATTAACTTAATTGTATTTAGGCTAGTGTAAGGCTTGGGTTAGTTAAGCTAAGGCTAGGTTAGGCTCGAGAAGAGTGGACATAAGCTAATTTAGTTCTCGGGCAAGCTAAATTTAGTGGGTTTGGGTTAGCTTAGGTCTTGGGTAAGCTTGGTTTGGTTTAATTTGGGTTCGTTTGGGGTAGGTTTGATGGGTTTGGGTTAGTTCAGGTCTTAGTTAGGCTAGGTTTGGTTCAATTTGGGTTCAGGTAGAGTAGGTTTAGGGTAGTTTAGGCATGGGTTTGGGCAAATTAAGGGGCTTAGGTTTCAATGCAGAGAGCTAAGGGAAGGAATGGGAATGTATGCAAGGTAATATAGAAATAACAGAAGCCAAGGTGGAATATGAAATATAATATAAAAGAACACAAAAACATGAAAAATTAACAAATTACATGGTTAGATATAAAATTGAACATAAAATAACATGAAGCATAACACTTGGTAAAGTATGAAATTGAACATGAAAGAACATGAAGAGTTTAGAGAATTAACAAAATCCATGGTGAAATATGAAATTGAACATAAAAGAACATGAAGAACATAGAGAATTAACAAATCCCATTTTGAAATATGAAATTGAACATAAATGAACATGAAGACTACAACGAATTAAAAAATCCCATGGTGATATATGAAATTGAACATGAGAGAACATGAAAAACGTAGAGAATTAACAAATCCCATGTTGAAATATGAAATTGAAAAATTAAGATAGAAAGTTATACCTTCTTTAGAGAGATTTTAATTGTTTTCCTTAGATGAAGAAGTGTCTTGCTTGCCTTGATATTCCTTGCCTTAATCTTCCATCTTGGTTTGGATGAATAGAAAGTGTAATGGGGAGGGAAGAGAGGAGTATGCGGCTCTATTTGAGAGAGGAGAAAAGGGTTAAGAAACTGAGAAGATGAGAGAGTGAGAGAGAAGAAGAGAATGGTAAAGATGAGATATTTTTTTGAAGAATAGGGAAAAAATGAGCAGAGTGAGCACAATTTGGGGAAAAAAAGTTATAGGGGGATTTTGGGGAGAGTAGTTAGGGGATGATGTGGAGAAAATGATGGTTAGGATAAAGGGGAGGGAAGAGGTAAATGGAGGGGGTGAAGCTGATTAAGTAGAGGAGATAGAAGGGGGTGAATTGGTGATGTGGACGAATGGGAGTAGAGGGATCGTATAAATGAGGTCGAAAGAGGAGAGTTGTCGGATGGAGGGGATTAAAAGAGGGAATAGAGGGCTAGGATTGAAGAACATAAAGAGATTTTTTCAAAAATATATGGTTATTTAGATAATTTGCCACAGTAGTTAGGGTTGTTATGCCAAAATGCAAGTATATGCCATTTGAAAGAGGATGAAACAAAGGATTCAATAGTCCAAACCATTTTTAAAAAAAGGAGATGTCTAGCTCAAGATGGGTGATGCGGAATTTTGAAAAATTGATATTAAATTAATAATAATGATGCAATGTAACTCAAACAATAATGTAATTTTAATGAAAATAATTTATCTTTAAAACCTCTTTTAAAGTCTCCATTCTCTTTTACATATAACACAAGTATACATATTGTTCAAGTAATATAGGGCTCTAATGGAGTCCTAGATATCGTTCACACATGGAAGCTGGAAATCTATATAAGCTAGCTACTTATATTCTATTATAAACTAAAAATAAAAATAAAGTAAAGTATGAAGTTTGAAGTTAAACTACTTAAGTGAAATGCTACTAAATATGCAGATGTACGACTATAACAAGTAAATTAAACTAGATGTTAAACTTTCAAAAGTAAATTGCTGAAATAAAATAAAAGTTTTTGTTGACGAAAAGTTCAAGTATAAGAAAACATCCTTCCCACTTACAATGAAAATATGACTTGTGAAGAAATTGAAATCATTTGAAAAATATATTTAAAAATTTTTTTGTACCAAATAGGAGCAATCATATTCTCTACCCTCTCCCGAGCGCTATAAAGAATATTAATTAATCCAAAGTTTGGTCCCTGATTTCGTGGTTAAGCTGGGAGGATACCGACTGTCACTCTAGAGCTCCCACTACTCCCTCACCTGAGGGCTAACATGCTCGCATTAACTTCCAATCAACTGAACCAAATTGGGGATTATAATCTATCACCTTAAAATCTTCCAATTCTACATCCAACAAAGTATATTTCCCTATTTATTTGCACCCAATCCCATGAATGAAATACTCTCTCATGAAATCAAATGTTATTCTCCCTTTGTTGTAGAAATCATATCCCATTTTCAGAACATATATTTCTCAACACATTTTAACAATTCAATTAGCCAGATCGAAAAGTAAATGAAGATCGAAGTTCAAATCAACATAAATTATTGACATTTAAAATCATAGAAAACAAAATCAATTCTTCACAAAACCATTTCTTCAAAGTAGGGAGAAGGATAAAGAAGACTACTCAGAATTCATGAGAAAGATACGATAAAACATGAATTTCATATATAAAAATAAGTTTACAAACAAAAGAAATGTAAAATACAACTTAACTCACAATCCTTCCCAAGCAAATTTCTAGAAGCTCTCTTCAAGTTTTTCTCTTTTTACAATCACTCTCAATTCTCTCTTAAAAATGTAATGAAGAAGAAATCTCTCATCTTCCCTCTCCTCTTACAACCCTAGAAGAAAATCTCCTCTTCTCTCTCTAACTCATGTAAGTTCTCTCTCTCCCTCTCGTCACACTCTAGAAGTCCCCCCTCCTTTTAGACTGCTTCCTCTCAAAAGATTTTCAATTTCCCTTGAAAATTCAAAAGTCAAAACTTTGAATTTCAAAAGATGCGCCTCCTTGATTCAAGAGTCAAATCTCTTCAAATGGGAGCCTTCCATGGTGTCTAAATGCATCGAATCACTCCATGTGATGTTTAGAACAAGTGCCTCATTGAAAATTCGCACAAAATTCGTCTGAAACCGCCTTAATTTGAAAATGTAGCACTTGGCGCATCATGCGTCAGCACTCTGGATTTTGGCGCATCATGCGCCAGTTTGGTGCATCATGCGCTAAACCCCAAAATTGGTTGTTTTTGCTCCAACTTTTGCTTATTTTGTCAGTTTTCTCCAAATGCCTAAAAATGATATACCTGCAACAAAAACATAAAAATATCTTTCTTTAAAGTGCAATATCTCCAAAAATAGGCATAAAAATGGTACTTAAAACAATATATTATTTTTGTGTATCAAAATACACCAAAATTAAATGTTACTTGTCCTCAAGTGACACTTTTATTACATAAAAGCATATGACTTTAGGATAGAGATTAACTTATCACTTCTATACTTTAGTTCAATAAATAGAATATCAAAATTTAAGAAAAACATTTAATAACTTAGGTTCAAACTCCAAGTCTAGGAATATTTAGTAATCAAATTTAAGATTTTTGAATCTCTATTCTTTTCAAGAAGAATTGAAATTTCTCATGCTAAGGACCTTTAGAACATTCATATGAAAAAGAACTTCATAAAAACTTTACTCGAAATGCTACTAATACTTCAATACAAATTTAGAAAGTGTAATAAAGCTCCTCCCTTAAGTTGATTCAAGTGAAGCCAATGTTTGATTAGGCATCTCCTCAAGCTTCTCCTCACTTTTCTTTTCTTTTCTTTTCTTTTCTCTTTTTTTTTTCTTTTAAGATCTTTTTAATCCTTTCTGTTCTTTTTCTTTTTCCTTTTTCAGGTGAGGATTACTATATTTGGATAACATTTAATAGTTTTGAACTTCACTGTCCTCTTCTTAAAGTTAAAACTCCATACCTCTCCTTACTTAATAAAGTCATACTAGTTTATGATTTTTCATAAAGCCTCACACCTTTCTTCTTACATGAAACTCTAAAATTCTTAACACTTAAAAAGTTCAATTTTCCTTTACTAAAAATAGAAAAACATAGTCTTATCCTATCATACCAAATATCTTTAACTTTATAATTGAACTTCATTATTAAAAACCTTTTACCTAAATTTACTATAATATTTATAAACATAAGTATAGTTATTTAAAGTTAAATCTTAATATCCCAGGTCATGTTAAATAAATTTTGAAAAATATAGTCACTTTAGAACAAATAAAACTTAGTTTACTCCATTTCAAAAGAAAATTTGTGTTCCCCCAAACCTAAATTTTTAAATGATTTTAAAATCATTTTAGTACAAAATTTTAGTTGGTGAAAGAAAACAGTAAATACATGTAAATAAAAACTAACTTGTAGAGGATTTTTTAACATAAAATTGGTTCTGTTATGCTGCAGGTACTAACTGTAAAACCACATACATGCTTTAAAGCATTAAATAAAACATAATATATTCTAAAGAACTTGTTGGGAATTAAAATAGAAATACTTGTTGGGAATTAAAATAGAAATACTAAAATTAAAAAATAAAAATTAAAAATACTGCACATTCAACAAGCTCAAACTGAAAATACTAAACTGAAACTAAAAAGTAAACAATCTACAATTACTATTACATTACTGGTTCACAATATAACATAAAAGTTTGAATATAACAGTCTCAAATAAAAAGTTCAACACAATACAAACAAACACAAACAACACAAACAACACATAACATCAAATTAAACTAAATCTAAACTATCAGTCCTCATCTCCTTCCTCACCACCACCATCATCATCATCTTCTTCTTCTCTTGCTTCTTCATCTTCATCGCGAATGGGAGCATAGGGAACAAAGTTGGGGCAAGCAGGAAAGTTCACATTAGGTTCACCCATGAAGTGTCTAACCATAGCATTTTGAAAATATATATCATGCTGAACTCTCCTCTGCTGATATTCATCATTATATGCATTTCTTGCATCTACCTCTCCCAATAGAGTATGTATATTAATGATATCATATTGTTGAATTATGAGCTGATCCATAACACCTTCCAAAGATGCAACACTAGAAGTAGATGTCGTTGTAGCAGATGTAGAGGGTCTATCCCTTCTTCCACTTCTAGACTCAACAAATGATTCTACTCTCTGAATCATGTGCTTCCTAATCAGATTTTGAGGTTATAATCTCTCTTCATTTCTATGAGATTCAACTCCTGATTGTTCACATAGAGTGAAAATCAGGGCAGGATATCCCAAGCCTCCATCAGTAGACTGTCAGCAATATTCCAAGCGTGATGAACTATAAGTGCACTAACGTCCATTGCCTTCATTTTCTGAATGCAATAGTTCAACACAGCTCGATCCTTTGTAACATCAACAAGATGATTTGTATGTAAAAGTCTGGCAGAGATGAAGTGATGTCATATTTTGGACTGAATAGTTAACATGGAAGCAGGGAAGTTAACTATTTTGTTATTCTTTATTTTTAACTCCCCTCTTCCATCAGTCAGATAGGCAATAACTTCTTCCAGTGATGAATCAATGATAGCAAAAGCGACATATTCATCATGGAAGACATTTCTAAGCCCATAAAATGAATTGATCCTTTCAGAGGTAAACTCAACTTGTGTACCTCTCACTAAAATGCAATCTCCTGCGGTGAATCTTAAGTTTGCGTAGAACTCCCGGACCAGAGGGATGATCGCTACAATAGTGAAGTAGCAAAATTGCTCCCAATTTCTAGCGCGAATCAACCTCTCGACCTCGCCTATCAGGTTTGCAAATGCTCGTTCCTGAATCATTCTTTTGTTCTCCAATAGTCTATTGTAACTATGTTAGGCATTGAAACTAACAAATCGTCGAGCATTGAATTCCTCGGTCGGTCTTTCTTGCTTAACTCGGGGAGCCATTGGAGATTCTACGAAAATACAAATAAATTCCAAATAAATTACTATATCTCAAATCTAACTCCCTAAGCAAGATTATTTGGTAAGAAGCTTTTCATCATGAGTTTCCTTCAAGCATTTTCATCAAAAATCCCATTTTTTGGATCTCCCAAAATCCATGGTGAAAATAAAAATGTCTAAGTTAAAGTGAAGTTCTTACCAAGAGAAAATGAAATATATGATTTTTGACCTCCAAATCCTTCTCTATAGCCCGCAATGTGATGCCCTAGACCAAGGTATTGAGGTAGAAAATGACTCAAGCAACGAAAAATGGAGGTTTTCGTGCGATTTTGCGGTTTTTTAGGAAATATAGCGTGTTTGGATTTTTGACGCATCATGCGCCAAGGCTTTGTAAGTTGGTGCATCATGCGCCAGAGCACATGTTTGTCCGATTTTGGTTTCTGTGGAGATCTGCTCTGTACCGCTTTACATCAACCTCTATTTGACTCAAATAAACCTTTCTAAGCATAAGTAAACATCAAACTAACACTAAATTTTCACAAATAATACAAACAATACTAGACAAAACGTTCCGTGCTTAACTNACCAAATAGGATTAATTCTATTCTCTACCCTCTCCCGAGCGCTATAAAGAATATTAATTAATCCAGAGTTTGGTCCCTAATTCCGTGGTTAAGCTGGGAGGATACCGGCTGTCACTCCAGAGCTCCCACTACTCCCTCACCTAAGGGCTAACATGCTCGCATTAGCTTCCAATCAACTGAACCAAATTGGGGATTATAATCTATCACCTTAAAATCTTCCAATTCTACATCCAACAAAGTATATTTCCCTATTTATTTGCACCCAATCCCATGGATGAAATAATCTCCCATGAAATCAAATGTGATTCTCCCTTTGTTGTAGAAATCATATCCCATTTTCAGAACATATATTTCTTAACACATTTTAACAATTCAATTAGCCAGATCGAAAAGTAAATGAAGATCGAAGTTCAAATCAACACAAATTATTAACATTTAAAACCGTAGAAAACAAAATCAATTCTTCATAAAACCATTTCTTCAAAGTAGGGAGAAGGATAAAGAAGACTACTCAGAATTCATGAGAAGGATATGTTAAAACATGAATTTCATATATAAAAATAAGTTTACAAACAAAAGAAATGTAAAATACAACTTAACTCACAATCCCTCCCAAGCAAATTCCTATAAGCTCTCTTCAAGTCTTTCTCTTTTTACAATCGCTCTCAATTCTCTCTTAAAAATGTAATGAAGAAGAAATCTCTCACCTTCCCTCTCCTCTTACAACCCTAGATGAAAATCTCCTCTTCTCTCTCTAACTCATGTAAATTCTCTCTCTTCCTCTCGTCACACTCTAGAAGTCCCCCCTCCTTTTAGACTGCTTCCTCTCAAAAGATTTTCAATTTCCCTTGAAAATTCGAAAGTCAAAACTTTGAATTTCAAAAGATGTGCCTCCTTGATCCAAGAGTCAAATCTCTTCAAATGGGAGCCTTCCATAGTGTCTAAATGCATCGAATCACTCCATGTGATGTTTAGAACAAGTGCCTCTTTGAAAATTCGCGCAAAATTCGTCTCAAACCGCCTTAATTTGAAAATGTAGCACTTGGCGCATCATGCGTCAGCGCTCTGGATTTTGGCGCATCATGCGCCAGTTTGGTGCATCATGCGCCAGTTTGGTGCATCATGCGCTAAACCCCAAAGTTGGTTGTTTTTGCTCCAACTTTTTCTTATTTTGTCATTTTTCTCCAAATGCCTAAAAATGATATATCTGCAACAAAAACACAAAAATATCTTTCTTTAAAGTGCAATATCTCCAAAAATAGGCATAAAAATGGTACTTAAAATAATATATTATTTTTGTGTATCAAAATACACCAAACTTAAATGTTACTTGTCCTCAAGTGACACTTTTATTACATAAAAACATATGACTTTAGGATAGAGATAAATTTATCACTTCTGTACTTTAGTTCAATAAATAGAATATCAAAATTTAAGAAAAACATTTAATAACTTAGGTTCAAACTCCAAGTCTAGGAATATTTAGTAATCAAATTTAAGATTTTTGAATCTCTATTCTTTTCAAGAAGAATTGAAATTTCTCATGCTAAGGACCTTTAGAACATTCATATGAAAAAGAACTTCATAAAAACTTTACTCGAAATGCTACTAATACTTCAATACAAGTTTAGAAAGTGTAATAAAGCTTCTTCCTTAAGTTGATTCAAGTGAAGCCAATGTTTGATTAGGCATCTCCTCAAGCTTCTCCTCACTTTCTTTTCTTTTCTTTTATTTTTTCTTTTTTTTTTCTTTTAGGATCTTTTTAATCCTTTCTGTTCTTTTTCTTTTTCCTTTTTCAGGTGAGGATTACTATATTTGGATAGCAATTAATAGTTTTCAACTTCACTGTCCTCTTCTTAAAGTCAAAACTCCATACCTCTCCTTACTTAATAAAGTCATACTAGTTTATGNTCTTTTCTTTTCTTTTCTTTTCTCTTTTTTTTTTCTTTTAAGATCTTTTTAATCCTTTCTGTTCTTTTTCTTTTTCCTTTTTCAGGTGAGGATTACTATATTTGGATAACATTTAATAGTTTTGAACTTCACTGTCCTCTTCTTAAAGTTAAAACTCCATACCTCTCCTTACTTAATAAAGTCATACTAGTTTATGATTTTTCATAAAGCCTCACACCTTTCTTCTTACATGAAACTCTAAAATTCTTAACACTTAAAAAGTTCAATTTTCCTTTACTAAAAATAGAAAAACATAGTCTTATCCTATCATACCAAATATCTTTAACTTTATAATTGAACTTCATTATTAAAAACCTTTTACCTAAATTTACTATAATATTTATAAACATAAGTATAGTTATTTAAAGTTAAATCTT
>JXCR01127772.1:85678-99811 GCA_002079205.1 Phalaenopsis hybrid cultivar
CATGTTTGTCCGATTTTGGTTTTTGTGGAGATCTGCTCTGTACCGCTTTACATCAACCTCTATTTGACTCAAATAAACCTTTCTAAGCATAATTAAACATCAAACTAACACTAAATTTTCACAAATAATACAAACAATACTAGACAAAACGTTCCGTGCTTAACTCAATTTCAAACATCTTCTTCACTATCATTCTCCTAGAGATCTCCCATAGATTAGTAGTGCACATACATATTGTAGAAGAGTCTAAATGGAAATTCATTGGTTGAATTTTCCTCCTCAATCAATGCATGCTTCTTGAACATACGTACCAAACCATCTTCAATACGCCCTGTATGTTCAAAATGTTTCTTAAGTCTCTAATCCAGGTGATCCAACATCTCAGAAATATTCACAATTACATGCATAAGATTATGCACCTCTTTGTCTATCTTTTTAATTCCCTTTGAAAGTGCACTCGAGTTGTAGTAGGCTGAATAGGTGATGAATTTTGAGATCCTTGATCCATTAATACATCCATAACATTTTCATCTTTTATTCCAATGCAACTGCAGTAGACTTCAGGATCCATCGACTTTTAAGGGAATAGTAATTCTCCTAACTTTCATAAGGTACTTGCAATTGACTGCAGAGTTGGAAATAGTAGATGGATGTCTCAATCTAGTTGTAGATCCATGCACGATCAAACCCAAAACTGATTTTACAATTATGGCTCCAATATCAACAGGTTTTCCAGTTTGAATAAAGTAGTTCAAAATAACACTCTCATTCGTGACCTTACTAATTTTCATTGTAGGCAGTAATTTCGAGGAAATGAAGACATGTCATGCCTTTGAAGTAGGATTTAACAATGCTGAAGAAAAACTCAAATTCCCGTCATCTCGGGCTTCCCAATTAGCATCTTCATCCGTAAGGTAACGGTAGAGTTCATTCATGTTGTCTCTTGTAGGGGTAAAACTTGCATAGTGGCAGACAGACACGTTCTCGATCATAAACATTTCATTGATTCTCGAAAGAGTGAACTGCACAAACCTGCCTCGCACGTAGATCATTCCTTGGTTGAACCCTTGAAGATTTGCATAAAATTCTTTCACCACAGGGACCACTATAGCGGTAGTAGTGTAGAAAAGCACTTTCCAACGCCTCTGCGCAATAACTTCTTCGACTTGAGTATTCGACGTGTTGAATCCTCGATTCACAAATCCCCTCTCTTTAATAAGCCTCTTCTTCACTATAACTCAATCATGCAATTTCTGTGTGTGGAGACTGATGAACTTTCTTCGGTTGAAAATTCCAAATCTAGCAAAGTTTCTAGAGTAGGAAGCCATATAAATTGAAAAATAGTAACTCTTCCCTCATTTCCCCCCTTAAAATATGTCTTGGAATTGGTTTTTTAGGAGTGATTTGAAGGTGTCCCTGCCAAAAACTACCAAAAACTGCCATTTGAAACGTTTCAAGACATTTTCGTCTCCTCAGCGCATCATGTGTCAATCTGGCGCATCATGCGTCAGTTCCAAAATTTGGCTTTTTCGATTTTTATCAAATAAATTCTCAGTCTTTTCACAACATTAGGCAAAAAAAGATGTTTCTAAACATTTTNTGTTTCAAGACATTTTCGTCTCCTCAGCGCATCATGTGACAATCTGGCGCATCATGCGCCAGTTCCAAAATTTGGCTGTTTCGATTTTTATCAAATAAATTCTCAGTCTTTTCACAACATTAGGCAAAAAAAGATGTTTCTAAACATTTTTTCTCAAATACACGGATTACATAAAGACATAAACATAAACATACATATAATATTTTAAATAAAAACTCAAAAATCAAAGTAAACGGCGATACATATGGGTTGTCTCCCTCAAAGCGTTTGGTTTAATGTCATCAGCCCGACATTCCCAGTTTCATTTTGGGTGATCCAACATGATAGTCTCTTTAAAATTGGGACTTTGACCATCAAAATAAGGTTTCAATCAGTGCCCATTCACTTTAAATATTTTTTCAGTCTTAGGATCTTCAATATTGACTGCTCCATAGGGATAGACTTTTATAACTCTTAATGACCATTTCCACCTAGACTTCAATTTTCTAGGAAATAAGTTCAATCTTGAATTATACAATAAAACTTTCTGTCCTAAATTATATTTTTACTATCTTCTGATCATGCCATTCTTTCATTTTTTTCCTTATAAATCATCGCAATATCGTAAGATTCATTCCTAATTTCCTCAAGCTCATTCAATTGCAATAATCTTTTCTCACCAGTTTCTTTAANAAATTGGGTCTTTGACCATTAAAATAAGGTTTCAATCAGTGCCCATTCACTTTAAATATTTTTTCAGTCTTAGGATCTTCAATATTGACTGCTCCATAGGGATAGACTTTTATAACTCTTAATGACCATTTCCACCTAGACTTCAATTTTCTAGGAAATAAGTTCAATCTTGAATTATACAATAAAACTTTCTGTCCTAAATTATATTTTTACTATCTTCTGATCATGCTATTCTTTCATTTTTTCCTTATAAATCATCGCATTATCGTAAGATTCATTCCTAATTTTCTCAAGCTCATTCAGTTGCAATAATCTTTTCTCACCAGTTTCTTTAAAATTGAAATTAAATTTCTTTATTGCCCAATAAGCTTTAAGCTCCAATTCAACTGGTAAGTGACAAGTCTTCCCAAAAATTAATCTATATGGAGACATTCCTATAGGTGACTTATAAGTTGTCATGTATGCCCATAACGCAGTATCTAATCTAATAGACCAATTCATTTTATTAGGTTGAATATTTTTCTCCANACTTATAAGTTATCATGTATGCCCATAACGCAGTATCTAATCTAATAGACCAATTCATTTTATTAGGTTGAATATTTTTCTCCAAAATTCTCTTAATTTCACGATTAGATACCTCCGCTAAACCACTAGTTTGGGGATGATAAGTAGTTGCAATTATGTATTATATTATATTTTCCACCAATCTTGCAACTGTTGAATTTCTAAAATGAGATCCTTCATCAATAATGGTTACTCTCGGCATTTCATATATTGTAAAAATATTTTAATTAAAAATTTTGAAACACTCAGAGCATCCCATCTAGGTAAAGTGATTGTTTCTATCCATTTTGAAACATAATCCACAGCAATATTATATATATATATATATATATATGTGTGTGTGTGTGTGTGTGTGTGTGTGTGTGTATCCAAATGAAGGCATGAATGGTCCCATAAAACCTAATCGTCATGCATCAAAAATTTCAATTTCCAAATTAAATTTTAGAGGCATTTCATTTCTTCTAGAAATATTACCTACTCTTTGACACTGATCACATGATTTTATATATATTTTAACATCTCTAAATAGAGTAGGCCAATAAAATCCAGATTGTAAAATTGTTTGAGCAGTTTTAACATTCCTAAAATGTCCTCCAAATTCAGAATCATGATATTTTTGAATAATCTCTTGAATTTTTTATAAGGCACACATCGTCTAGTAATTAAATCTTTACATTATTTATACAAATGAGGATCATCCCAAAAATAAGATTTTGCATCATAAAAGAATTTCTTTTCCTGTTGTTTTGTCAATCCCTATGGTAAAATACCACTAACAATATAAATTACAATATCAGCATACCAAGGTATTTCCCATCCTTTTACAACATAAAGTTGTTTATCAGGAAAAGTATCTTTAATCTCTTTTTCAAAATCATGTATTTCTTCCTGTTTTAACCTCGATAGATGATCAACTATTTGATTATCAGTCCATTTCCTATCAACTACTACAAAATCAAACTCTTGCATCAGAAGTATCCATCTAATTAATCTTGATTTTGCATCATTCTTTTGCATTAAATATTTCATATCAGAATGGTCAATATGCACAACACATTTAGTTCCAATCAAGTATGATCTAAATTTATCAAAAGCAAACACAATGGCTAATAACTCTCTTTCAGTGGTGGTATAGTTAATTTGAGCATCATTAAGAGTCTTACTAGCATAATATATGACCTCGAAAATCTTATCATATTTTTGCCCTAAAACAGTTCCAATCGCATAATCACTAGTATCACACATTAGTTCAAAAGGTTTGTCCCAGTCTGGTGAAATAATTATAGGAGCAATGATCAATTTTTCCTTTAAAGTTTCAAAAGCTTTAAGGCAATCTTGATTAAATTCAAACTTTACATCTTTTTATAGAAGTTGGCATAAATACTTGGTAATTTTTGAAAAAAATTTGATATATCGCCTGTAGAATCCAGTATGTCATAAAAAGCTCATAACTTCTCTTATATTAGTAGGTGGAGGTAGGTTCGATATAACCTGAATTTTTGCAGGATCTACTTCCATGTCATTTTCTGAAATTTTATGTCCAAGAACAATTCCTCCTGCAACTATAAATTGACATTTCTTTCTGTTCCAATCAAGATTAGTCTTTTCACAAAGTTCTAGAACTTTCTTTAATTGATTCAAACATATTTCAAAGGAAGTTCCGAATACAGAAAAATTATCCATAAAGTCTTCAATTTTTTTTCAATCAAATCACAAAAAATTGACATCATACATCTTTGAAATGTTGTAGGTGCATTACATAATCCAAAAGACATTCACCGAAAAATAAAAGTTTCATAAGGACTACTAAATGTTGTTTTCTCTTGATCCTCAGGGGCAATATGTATTTAGTGATAACCGGTCTATCCATCTAGAAAACAAAAATATTTGTGTCCAGCTAATCTATCCAACATCTGGTCTAAAACGGGTAAGGAAAAATGATCCTTCCGGGTAGCAGAAATTAATTTTCTATAATCTATGCAGATTCGACATCCAACGACTTTTCTTGTTGATATTAATTCATTATGCTCATTTTTCATTATAGTTACACCTCCTTTCTTCGGAACACAGTGAATTTGACTCAACCAAGCACTATCTGAGTAAGGATATATTATCCTCGCATCTAACCATTTTATAATTTCTTTCATTACCACTTCTTTCATTATAAGATTCAATCTCCTTTGAGGATCAGTTCTTGGTTTATGTTGATCTTCCAATAAAATTCTATGCATACATATTGAAGGGATGAATCCTTTTATATCAGTTAATGCCCATTCAAAGGCTTTCTTATATCTATTCAAAGTTTCTAACAACTGTTGTTCTTGCACATCACTTAGTTCTGAGGATATTATGACAGGTAGTGTAGATGAATCTTCTAAGAATCCATANACATCAGAAGTATCCATCTAATTAATCTTGATTTTGCATCATTCTTTTGCATTAAATATTTAATCTCAGAATGGTCAGTATGCACAACACATTTAGTTCCAATCAAATATGATCTAAATTTATCAAAAGCACACACAATGGCTAATAACTCTCTTTCAGTGGTGGTATAGTTAATTTGAGCATCATTAAAAGTCTTACTAGCATAATATATGACCTTGAAAATCTTATCATATTTTTGCCCTAAAACAGCTTCAATTGCATAATCACTAGTATCACACATTAGTTCAAAAGGTTTCTCCCAGTCTGTTGAAATAATTATAGGAGCAATGATCAATTTTTCCTTTAAAGTTTCAAAAGCTTTAAGGCAATCTTGATTAAATTCAAACTTTACATCTTTTTATAGAAGTTGGCATAAATACTTGGTAATTTTTGAAAAAATTTTGATATATCGCCTGTAGAATCCAGCATGTCATAAAAAACTCATAACTTCTCTTATATTAGTAGGTGGAGGTAGGTTCGATATAACCTGAATTTTTGCAGGATCTACTTCCATGTCATTTTCTGAAATTTTATGTCCAAGAACAATTCCTCCTGCAACTATAAATTGACATTTCTTTCTATTCCAATCAAGAATAGTCTTTTCATAAAGTTCTAGAACTTTCTCTAATTGATTCAAACATATTTCAAAGGAAGTTCCGAATACAGAAAAATTATCCATAAAGTCTTCAATTCCTTTTTCAATCAAATCACTAAAAATTGACATCATACATCTTTGAAATGTTGTAGGTGCATTACATAATCCAAAAGACATTCACCGAAAAACAAAAGTTTCGTAAGGACTACTAAATGTTGTTTTCGCTTGATCCTCAGGGGCAATATGTATTTAGTGATAACCGGTCTATCCATCTAAAAAACAAAAATATTTGTGCCCAGCTAATCTATCCAACATCTGGTCCAAAACAGGTAAAGAAAAATGATCCTTCCAGGTAGCAGAAATTAATTTTCTATAATCTATGCAGATTCGACATCCAACGACTTTTCTTGTTGATATTAATTCATTATGCTCATTTTTCATTATAGTTACACCTCCTTTCTTCGGAACACAGTGAATTTGACTCAACCAAGCACTATCTGAGTTAGGATATATTATCCTCGCATCTAACCATTTTATAATTTCTTTCATTACCACTTTTTTCATTATAAGATTCAATCTCCTTTGAGGATCAGTTCTTGGTTTATGTTGATCTTCCAATAAAATTCTATGCATACATATTGAAGGGCTGGTTCCTTTTATATCAGTTAATGCCCATTCAAAAGCTTTCTTATATCTTTTCAAAGTTTCTAACAACTCTTGTTCTTGCACATCACTTAGTTCTGAGGATATTATGACAGGTAGTGTAGATGAATCTTCTAAGAATCCATACTTCAAATGTGTAGGAAGTGTTTTCACTTCGAGTTCAGGGGGTTTCTTAATAGATGAAATCAAATTGTTGTCATTTTCTGCAGGATCTAACATTTCATTTTTTTCCTAAACATAGTCCAGTTCTTCTGTACTCACTTCCATAGAATCATCTTAGATTTTATCCTCAGCTTGATATTCTACATATTCCTTTTCAAATTCACTTTCATATGTCTTTTTGAAATATTCATGGCTTAAATACTCATTAATATTGATTCTGAAGCATTTGATTTCTTGTTCTTTTGCAGGGTATCTCATTGATTTTGCAATATTAAATGTAACATCTTGATTACTAACTCTCATAGTTAGTTATCCCTTCTACACATCTATCAAAGCTCTTCTAGTGGCTAGGAATGGTCTTCCTAAAATAATAGGAATTTCTTTATCTTTCTTGATATTTAATACAATAAAGTCCATAGGAAAGATAAATTTATCAACATTTACTAAAACATCTTCTATAACTCCTTTAAAATAGGTAATCAAATAATCAACTAACTGAAGAGTTACAGTTGTAGGTGAAATATCTCCTAAACCCAACCTTCTGAAAATTGATAACGACATAAGATTAATACTGACTCCTAAATTACATAAAGTTTTTCCATAAAATCGTTGGTCAATAGCACAAGGAATTATAAAACTTTCAGGATCTTTAAGTTTTTCAGGAAGCTTTTTCTGAATTATAGCGCTACACTATTCTCTGAGTGCAACCATCTCATTATCTACAAACTTCTTTTTCTTATTAAGTATATCATTCATTAACTTCACATAGCTTGACATTTGTTCCAAAACTTCAACAAATGGAATGTTTATCGTTAATTTCCTCAAAATTTCCAAAAATTTCAAAAATTGATTATCTTTATACTTCTGCTTCAATCTTTGAGGAAATAGAAGTGGTAGTCTTTCTAAAGTGATTTTCATTGGTTTAATAGGACTTTCTGACTCACAATGAAAATCTTCACCAGAATTTTCATTTTCCACCCCATCTTTTTCAATTTCAACTTCTCGTTGAACTCTTTCTTCTAATTCTTTTCCACTTCTCAGTTGAATAGCTTTAATTTGCTCCTTGTTCTGATCTTTAGGATTTACTTCAATATTACTAGGCAATGTTCTTGGAGGTATATTGCTAAGTGCAGTAGCAATACATCCCAATTGATTTTTCATGTTTCTGATTACAGCTCCTTGACTCCGTAATTAACTTCCCATTTGCAGTATTAATTCTTTCATTGATAACTTTTTCTCATTACTTTGCAAATTAGTAAATCCTGGGGGTAATAAGGTTTATAAGCTTAATTTCCTTGATTGTTGGAGCTTCCCAATGGGTTCACAACATTGTTTCGCCATTGTGGATTTGCGGTATTTGAGTTATTATTACTCCAACTAAAGTTTGGATGATTCTCTCATCCTAAGTTATAATAATTGGCATACAGATTATTAGAACAATTGTTTATTGCATTTAAAGTTTCATAAGAAGATTGAGATTCTATCAGTTATCTAAATGAGTTCTCCTCAAACACAAGTGTTGTTTGAGAATAATTTATTCCATATTGATCTATCTTCTTCGATATAACATCTATTTGAGCAGCTAATATAGATACTGCATCAGAATCATAAATACTAGCTACTCTTTTTGGATTTACCCTTTCTGAGGGTCATTGAAAATTATTAGTAGATATCTTTTCAATTAATAAATATGTTTCATTGAATGGTTTTGACATTAATGATCCACCAACAGCAGCGTCAATTATCGATCTAAGGGATCCAACCAATCCATTATAAAAAGTTTAAATTATTAACCAATCTGGCAACACATGGTGTGGACACTTCCTAAGNTATCAACATTTACTAAAACATCTTCTATAACTCCTTTAAAATAGGTAATCAAACAATCAATTAACTGAAGAGTTACAGTTGTAGGTGAAATATCTCCTAAACCCAACCTTCTGAAAATTGATAACGACATAA
This sequence comes from Phalaenopsis hybrid cultivar, assembly GCA_002079205.1. Lineage (NCBI taxonomy): Eukaryota > Viridiplantae > Streptophyta > Magnoliopsida > Asparagales > Orchidaceae > Phalaenopsis > Phalaenopsis hybrid cultivar. The sequence continues at coordinate 94,327 of JXCR01127772.1, forward strand.
GATTAATACTGACTCCTAAATTACATAAAGTTTTTCCATAAAATCGTTGGTCAATAGCACAAGGAATTATAAAACTTTCAGGATCTTTAAGTTTTTCAGGAAGCTTTTTCTGAATTATAGCGCTACACTCTTCTCTGAGTGCAACCATCTCATTATCTACAAACTTCCTTTTCTTATTAAGTATATCATTCATTAACTTCACATAGCTTGGCATTTGTTCCAAAGCTTCAACAAATGGAATGTTTATCGTTAATTTCCTCAAAATTTCCAAAAATTTCAAAAATTGATTATCTTTATACTTCTGCTTCAATCTTTGAGAAAATAGAGGTGGTGGTCTTTCTACAGTGATTTTCATTGGTTTAATAGGACTTTTTGACTCACAATGAAAATCTTCACCAGAATTTTCATTTTCCACCCCATCTTTTTCAATTTCAACTTCTCTTTGAACTCTTTCTTCTAATTCTTCTCCACTTCTCAGTTGAATAGCTTTAATTTGCTCCTTGTTCTGATCTTTAGGATTTTCTTCAATATTACTAGGCAATGTTCTTGGAGGTCTATTGCTAAGTGCAGTAGCAATACATCCCAATTGATTTTTCATGTTTCTGATTGCAGCTCCTTGACTCCGTAATTAACTTCCCATTTGCCGTATTAATTCTTTCATTGATAACTTTTTCTCATTACTTTGCAAATTAGTAAATCCTGGGGGTAATAAGGTTTATAAGCTTAATTTCCTTGATTGTTGGAGCTTCCCATTGGGTTCACAACATTGTTTCCCCATTGTGGATTTGCGGTATCTGAGTTATTATTACTCCAACTAAAGTTTGGATAATTCTCTCGTCCTAAATTATAATAATTTTGCATACAGATTATTAGAACAATTGTTTATTGCATTTAAAGTTTCATAAGAAGATTGAGATTCTATCAGTTATCTAAATGAGTTTTCCTCAAACACAAGTGTTGTTTGAGAATAATTTATTCCATATTGATCTATCTTCTTCGATATAACATCTATTTGAGCAGCTAATATAGATACTGCATCATAATCATAAATACTAGCTACTCTTTTTGGATTTACCCTTTCTGAGGGTCATTGAAAATTATTAGTAGATATCTTTTCAATTAATAAATATGTTTCATTGAATGGTTTTGACATTAATGATCCACCAGCAGCAGCGTCAATTATCGATCTAAGGGATCCAACCAATCCATTATAAAAAGTTTAAATTATTAACCAATCTGGCAACACATGGTGTGGACACTTCCTAAGGAGATCTTTAAATCTTTCTCAAGCTTCATAAATTGATTCCCCTTCAAACTGACAAAAGGATGTAATATCATTTCTAAGTTTAACAGTTTTTGAAGGTGGAAAATATTTAGATAAAAATTTTTGTGATAAGTTTCCCCAAGTTTTGATAGATCTGGGTACTAATGAGTTTAACCACATCTTAGTTTTATCCCTCAGTGAAAAAGAAAAAAGTCTAAGTCTGACAGCATCATTCGACACTCCATCATATTTAAATGTAGCACACAATTCTAGAAAACTAGCAATGTGTAAATTTGGATCTTCATTTGGTGTTCCTCCAAACTGATTGTTTTGTACCATTTGGATAATAGCAGGTTTAAGCTCAAATGAATTGGCACCTACAAGAGGGTTTTATATACTCAAATGAATTTCATCTGTTGTAAGATTAGCATAATCCCTTAAAGGTCTCTGATGATGTTCATTCTCATTTCCAGCATTACTTGAGTTACAAGCCATTTTACTAGAATGATTTTTTTCTTTTTGTTGTTTTCAAATTTTTTAACACTTCTTTCTAATTCAGAATCGTAACTAAGTTTTTCAGATATTATACTATGCATAAACAAAATAAAACAAGTAATTAAAAATAAGCGATACACTTAAACAAGAAAATGTTCAAACTAAACTACAAATACTTTTTTTCTTTTTTTATATTTTTAAATAAAATAACTAATATTTTCTGTTACTTCCCCGAAAACGACATAAAAAACTTGATGCAAAATTCAAGAAAATTGATATTAAATTAATAAGAATGATGCAATGTAGCTCAAACAATAATGTAACTTTAATGAAAATAATTTATCTTTAAAACAACTTTTAAAGTCCCAATTCGCTTTTACATATAACACAAGTATACATATCGTTCAAGTAATACATGGCTCTAATGAAGTCCTAGATATCGATCTCACAGGGAAGCTGAAAATATATATAAGCTAGCTATTTATATTCTATTATAAACTAAAAATAAAAATAAAGTAAAGTATAAAGTTTGAAGTTAAACTACTTAAATGAAATGCTACTAAATATGCAGATGTATGACTATAACAAGTAAATTAAACTAGATGCTAAACTTTCAAAAGTAAATTGTTGAAGTAAAACAAATAATTTTGTTGACCAAAAGTTCAAGTATGAGTAAACTTCCTTCTCCTTTACAATGAAAATATGGCTTGTGAAAAAATTAAAATCATTTGAAAAATATATTTGAAAATTGTTTTGTACCAAATATGAGCAATTTTATTCTCTACCCTCTCCTGAGTGCTATAAAGAACTTTGACTAATCCAGAGTTTGGTCTCTAATTTTGTGGTTTGGCTGGGAGGATATTGACTTTCACTCCATAGCTCCCACTACTCCCTCCCCTGAGGGCTAACAAGCTCGCATTAGTTTTCAATCAACTAAACCAAATTGAGGATTCTAATATGTCACCTTAAAATCTTTCAATTCTACATCCAACAAAGTATATTTCCCTATTTATTTGCACCCAATCCCATGGATGAAATACTCTCTCATAAAATCAAATGTGATTCTCCATCTGTTATAGAAATCATATCCCATTTTCAGAACATATATTTCCCAACACATTTTAACAATTCAATTGGTCAGATCGAAAAGTAAATGAAGATCAGAGTTCAAATTATCACAAATTATTGACATTTAAAACTGTAGAAAACAAAATTAATTCTTCACAAAATCATTTCTTGAAAGTAAGGAGAAGGATAAAGAAGACTACTCAGAATTAATGAGAATGATACGATAAAACATGGATTTCATATATAAAAAAAGTTTACAGACAAAAGAAATGAAAAATAAAACTTTACTCACAATCCTTCCCTAACAAATTTCTAGAAGTTCTCTTCAAGTCTTTCCCTCTTTACAACCACTTTCAATTCTCTCTTAGAAATGTAATGAAGAAGAAATCTCTCACATTTCCTCTCCTCTTATAACCCTAGAACAAAATCTCCTCTTCTCTCTCTCTAACTCACATTAATTCTCTCTCTCTCTCTCTCCCTCTCATCACATTCTATAAGTTCCCCTCCTTTTGGATTGCTTCCTCTCAAAAGAGTTTCAATTTCCCTCTAAAATTCAAAAGTCAAAACTTTAAATTTCAAAAGATGTNTCATCACATTCTATAAGTTCCCCTCCTTTTGGGTTGCTTCCTCTCAAAAGAGTTTCAATTTCCCTCTAAAATTCAAAAGTCAAAACTTTAAATTTCAAAAGATGTGCCTCAGTGATCTAAGAGTCAAATCCCTTCAAATTGGAACCTTCCATAGTGTCTAAATGCATTAAATTACTCCATTGGGTGTTTAGAACAAGCGCCCCTTTGCAAATTCACACAAAATTCATCTCGAACCATCTTAATTTGAAAATGTCGCGCTTGGCGTATCATGCGACAATCTAGCACATCATGCACCAGCGCTCAAACCTCAAAATTGATTGTTTTTGCTCCAAATTTTACTCCTTCCATTTTTTTTCCACATGCCTAAAAACGATATACCTGCAAAAAAAACATAAAAATACTTTTCCTTAAAGTGCAATATCACCAAAAATAGGCATAAAAAGGTACTTAAAACAGTAGATTATTTTTATGTATTAATGGGCATTTGAAGTGACTAGGTGGTTAAAAGTTGGTTATAGAGTGGTTGCATGTTGGTTATGGTCAAAATNCACTCCATTGGGTGTTTAGAACAAGCGCCCCTTTGCAAATTCGCACAAAATTCATCTTGAACCATCTTAATTTGAAAATGTCGCACTTGGCGTATCATGCGACAATCTAGCACATCATGCACCAGCGCTCAAACCTCAAAATTGATTGTTTTTGCTCCAAATTTTGCTCCTTCCATTTTTTCTCCACATGCTTAAAAATGATATACCTGCAAAAAAAACATAAAAATACTTTTCTTTAAAGTGCAATATCACCAAAAATAGGCATAAAAAGGGTACTTAAAATAGTAGATTAATTTTGTGTATCAATGGGCATTTGAAGTGACTAGGTGGTTAAAAGTTGGTTATAGAGTGGTTGCATGTTGGTTATGGTCAAAATTTTGAATTGGGCTTATTGGGCAGAGAAAAATACAAGGAATTTGGTGGTATAAATGGTTGTGATCAAAACAAGCTCCATATCAAGATATTTTAAGTCAAAGTTGACCTAAACCTTAGGAGAGAGAAAGTTATGGATTTTATTGGATTAAATTGTGTATTTTTTTTAATTTAGATCAAATTTGGTTGAAGCCCAATTTCATTTTGAGATCATTTTCAATTATTTATGGCCATATTTTTCTTTAATTGTTGAAATTATCAATTTTTTCTATCATAATTATCTCATCCCAACACACTCCAAATAGAGTCAAATTTAGGCATGAATGGACTCATTTGAAATGTTTGAACGATACAGATGTAACGATAAAGTCCATTTTGAAAAATAATGACTTGTTGAGAAATTTTTATGTAGGATTATTTTTCATCCATTGAAAACTTATGTGAATAATTTTGCATAAAAACGATGCCTGGTGACCACCAAACCAACTTGCGTGCTCCTCATATGTGATTATGAAAATTATGCAAATTACAAAATATACTTTAGATTAAAAGACTGTGACGTGGAAAAAAAAACTAATTTTAGTGTTAGTGACATAGCACTATTCATACATGAAACTTGAACTTAAGAATTTTACTTAAAATTTATTTTGAACAATCGTCGAACTGGTTTGCATAGACTTTATATGTGATAATAATTATTATGAAACTTTCAAACTAAAGTTTTGAGACCTACAATGACCTTAAGAAAGAAAATGATAATCTCAAGGTTTTTATTTATAAAAGGAAAATTTTAGGTCCTTTAGGGTTTGATTAAAAATTGGTTATATTTGAAGTTTGTTTTGGTTAATTTTAATTTTGTTAAGTTAAATCTCAATTTTATTCAATTAGAGTTTGCTCAAGATTCAGCTCAAATGAAATTCAGCTAAAACATAAGCCAAGAAAAGAATTGACCAAAAAATGAGGTCAATAAGGTGGCTCATGAGCCAACTAGTTTATTATGAGAGAAAATAATATGAATTCAAGCTAAGGTTATAATCAAATGGCAAATAGACAAGTCAAATCATGAGCTGACGAGTCAAGTCAAGCTTGAATTGACCTTGGCTTGTTAGCTCATTGAGCTCAGCTCATGTGCCACTTATAAAGCAGAGCAC
>JXCR01127772.1:104902-130703 GCA_002079205.1 Phalaenopsis hybrid cultivar
CTGGGATTAGCCAATGATTTTCTATAACACTATATTAGGGTAGAGAATTAAAACTGCTTCTATTTGGCACAATACATATTTGAACCATTTATCTCATCTCATTTTACCAAAACCTCATTGTAGTGGGAAAGATGTTTTTTCACATAAGAAATTTTCATCACATAAACATAGTTTAATAGTTTAGTAGTTACTGTTTAAACTTTGTATTTCAGTTTTGTTATTAGCTAAATAATTTAGTTTTGATAATATCTCAACATTCAAAATTAGTGACAGTAATTTCGTTTTGACCTTCTGTGAATTTCCTAGTACATTTATCATTTCAAATTTAAATCTTCCCCGTGGGATCAATATTTAGGGCTTAAATAGAATGTTCTTTATTACTTGATAACGATACGTATACTTGCGTAGAATCCCAACATTAATTGCTTAAATTTCTTATTAACAAATATTACACCAAGTTTTTGACACCGTTGCATAGCGGAGTCAACTTTATATTTTTTACACAATTATATTCTCGGGATCAATAAACCTGGGTCTATCTTCTTCACAACAAAAATGATACAACCAATAAAATTTTTGAATTCAAAATAATGGTTGAAAATCAATTTACATTTAAGTTTAAAAAAACTTCGCAAATATGGTGGCGGAGAATACATCAACACCATCTTCCACACCATCCTTAAAAAACATGGCATTGTACATCAATACACATGCCCCTACACTCCCAAACAAAACAGTGTCGCCAAGTGCAAGCACCACCACCTCATTGAGACCATTCACACCATCGTGACCAACGCCTCTCTCCCTTCCCACCTATGGGCTGACACATTGCTTACAACCACCTACCTGCCTACATTTCACTATCACCAACCCCAAATCCCTATATAAACTACTTCATCTTCGTCAACCATCCTATAATCACCTCAAAATAATTGGCTACATATGCTACCCTAGTTCTGACCATATACCAAACATAAACTTGCTTCACTAGCCCCACCATGCATATTTCATGGCTATTGGTCCTCGTAAAAAGAATATCACTGCCTTAATTCTAACACCAACAAAAAATACATCTCGCCACGTTCAATTCAACAAACAAATATTTCCCTTCCACCAAACAAACACTAACCTCACCCAATCACCATCACCACCACCCACTCTTCCCCTGTTACCACTCACTTTCATCACCACCCTACCAAACCAACCCCAACCCCAACATACAAGCTCTGCGATCCAACACCACCCGCCACAAACTATATTACTGACCACCATCCTTTACCCACTCACACCACTACATGTTGAATCAGCCAACAAACATAACTTCTCCCATCATTTCCCCTACTACTACCTCTCATTATCCAATGCAAACATGGCTAAAAATAAACTCTCTAAAACCCCGTGAAATACTCAACCTCACCCATCAATTTCGCAATGAACAAACATGCTACTCATATGCCATCAAACATAAACATTGGCGTGAAGCTATGTCCACTGAATTCCAAGCCCTACAATCTCAAGTTACATGGTCACTCGTCCCACTGTCACTACACCAAAACGTCCTTGGATGCAAATAGATCTNTGGTTCAATTTTCATAACAATTGGTATCAGAGACTCTTTCGAAGGGGAACAAGAGGAGATCGAGAGATCCATGCAGGAAGAAGATTTGAGAAGAAAGTTCGGCGGTTTGCAAATTCAGCGAATTGTGCAAAGCAGGGAACGGGCGCAAGCGCGCGACAGTGGGTTTCGTCTTCTTCGACCATCAGACGAAGTTCGAGTCGGCAGTTCGTTCGTCACTTGGTTTCAGTGGAGTCGGAAGTTCTGCGGTTTCAGCGAATCGCGCGAGGTTTCTGCGATCGGTAGTCGCCGAACAGGAGAACAGTTCGCGGGCGATCCTCGGACGAGTTCGGGACGGGCGAACGAGGAGGAGCGGATCACGGAACAGGAGGAGCAGTTCGCGACAGGAATTTCTTCACCAACAGAAGCTTCGCGACTGGAAGCTTCAGACAGTTCGCGCTTCTTCACCAGGGATTCGCGAATCGCGTTTCGGACAGGGAAGATCGTTCGCAAAGGAGGCTCTGGAGAGCAGTTCACGATCGGCGGAGGAGATCTCATTCGTTCGCGGGAAGAAGATCGGGCCAGATCGTGAGTTCGCGAAGCCTTGTTTGGCAGTTCGACAGTTCGTCTTTTGGCAGTTCGCGCGAACAGTCGCAGCCTTCATCGAACTGGTTGGCGAACAGGCAGAGAAGAGGTTAGCGAACAGGCGGAGTTCGCTGCAGCAAAGAAGAATCGCGCTCTTCTATTGGTGGTAGCGAACAAGAGTTCGCAGTACCGCCAAAGGGGAGGAGGTTTAACAATCCGTGGGAAACAGAGGCTGTCCCCCGCGAATAGGAGCCTTGTTTTGCGGAAAATCTGAGAAAATCGATCAGTTAAATTTGTCGGTTCGTCGCAGGAGATTTTGCAACAGGTGGAGTTCAGCAGGGTGCAGAAGGCGAGCATGCACGATTATTTCATGAACAGGAGTTTCGTGTAGGTATTCCTCGAACAGGTGTGAAGGGATTCGTGGCTCGTGGAAACAACAATTGGCCAAGGTACTGGTACGAATAGCAAAAGTGCTTCATGGAAAATTTGATTCACGAAACACAGGAAAATCGCGGGATAGTTGCTGCATTTGACAAGAAAAATTTCATGTTTCTTTAAATTTATTTGCGGAGTATTTTCTCTTGTTTTTCGAAGCAAGACAAGATAATACAGTGCAGGATTAAATTTCAAATAGCAATGTCTGGAGCAAAATTCGAAATAGTGAAGTTCGAAGGAATCGGGAACTTCGGCTTGTGGCAAACAAGGGTAAAAGATTTGTTGGCACAACAGGGAATTTTAAAGACTTTGCGGGTTATGAAACCTGATAATATGAAAGATGAAGATTGGGAAGAGTTACAGCTTCGAGCGGCAAGTACCATACGTTTATGTCTCGCAGATGAGATTATGTATCATATTATGAGTCTGAAATCTCCAGGAGAAGTATGGAAGAAATTGAAATCTCAGTTTATGTCCAAATCTCTAACAAATAAATTGTATATGAAGCAAAGGCTGTATGGGCTAAAGATGCAGGCAGACACTGATTTGGTTCAGCACTTGAATGTCTTCAATCAAATAATCACGGATCTGACACGGCTTGATGTGAATATTGAGGATGAAGACCGAGCAATGATTTTTTGTATTCATTGCCTACTTCTTATGAACATATGGTTATTACTCTTACATATGGGAAAGAAACAATTAAAATTGATGAGATTACTGCAGCATTGTTGGCTCACAACCAGCGGAAGCAGAATGCAGAGGAAAGCTCTCATGGTAATTATTTATATGCCAAGGGTAATCAGGATCGTGAAAGTAAGGAGGAGAAGGAGAATTCTGAAAGGCAAAGTTCCAGGTCAAAGCCTAAAGGCAAGAAGATTCGTTGCTTTAAGTGCAAGGAACAGGGAAATATGAAGAGAGATTGTCCAATGCTCAAGAAGAAGACTCGTGATGTATCTTCCAGGACTGTGAATATGGTGCAGAGTGACATTACAAATTACAGTGATGGTAATGCACTTTCAGTTACAACAACTCAGTTAAAGGATGGATGGATTCTTGATTCAGGATATTCTTATCACATAATACCTAACATTGAGTGATTTACTTCATACAGATTATCTGATTTTGGTTCAGTCTATTTGGGTGATAATAGACGATGCAATATTGCTGGTATTGATAAAGTCAGAATTAAGATGTATGATGATACTATTAGAACATTATGTGATGTCAGACATATTCCAGAGTTGAAGAAGAATTTGATTTCCTTGGGCACTCTACACAGAAATTGTTTCATTCTTAAGGCAGATGAGGATAGGGAAACCATCAAAATTGTTAAGAGTGCACTGACTGTGATGAAAAGGAAGATCACTGTAGGTAACATCTATAAATTGATAGGGAGTACAGTTCCAGGAGGAGATCGCTCTGTTGAATCATATGGTGAAAATGCAACAGGAACTTTGACCAAGTCAGGTTAGATGGTTTGGTTGCCCAACCCACTTTGGTATAAAGAGACTCCATGAGTTTTTTCTCCTAAGGGGCAGGATATTTGCAAGGTGAAGATTTTTTCTCTTAAAGGATTGGACATTCGCAATGTGGAGATTTTCTTTTAAAGGGGCTGAATATTCACTAAGGTGGAGATTTGTTTGGTAGGCGCATATACTAGGTGATGCATATCTCCTAAGGTGTTGGATATTCGCCAAGGTGGAGAATTGTTAGATATGGCTCATATCTGGGGAGTTGGAGTTTCTTGGTGAAGAGGTGTCTCCTGGTGAAAAGGAGTTTCTCTTGGAATAAAGGAGGTTGGGGGGAGCGAGGGTGTGATTGTAATTTTATCTGAGGGTTAGTATATGTCTATATATATATGTGTGTAACCCTATGGAATGTATGACAACTTCTCTGAAATAGTGAAACCGTTGATCGCTCCCAATGACGTAGGCAATTCTTTGTCGAACCTCGTTAAATCTTTGTGTTCTTCTAGTTTGTGTCGATTCCTGTTTTATTCCGCTTCAATCTTCATAACACTTCTAATGATGGTGGTGCTAGACTTCTAATATTTTGTTCCAATACCACAAATCATCTTTGAAATTCATTTTAAGTTTGTTGGTGCATGAGAATGAGCCTTTCATACGGATCATCATGTTTCTATTTTAAAGTTTGATATTGGGACTGATGGCCACTATGATTTTGTAGTGGCACCTACAACAAGCGCCTGCTCCACACACGATGAATCAGGACCATCCAACTGCAACTAATTAATCCTGGTCATTCCTCTTGTAACCACATTTGTTTTATAAGTTGTTTTACTATGACAAAAAGTGAACGAGGGTTTTAATGAAAAGTTGCTAGTCTGCTTCCCGTTCTCTCCTTCTCTCAATACTCTGCATGGAATCAGAGCTACCATAACCTCATGACACCACCTCTCGTCCCTCTAGTATGACATCCTCCTCCTCCACTGCTTCTCCGGCGGAAACCCCACAACTCAACAAGCCCCGCTCCCGACCAGCAACCCAATACTTACCCAACTAAAGTTCATCTTGAGCAACATCTGAAGCCTTGTCTCCACCCAGCTCAGCTCCAACAATCACCCGACCTGGAAGGCGAGGGTTCACAAATTATTTCAAGAAAATGGGTATGATAAGTTCCTTGATAGCTCCTGCCCCTATCAGACAACACATACCCGAGGCCAATGACATTCCCCTTCTCAATCCTGATTTCACCAAATGGATGTTGATGGATAAAAACTTGGCAACATCTCTCCTCTTCATCATCTCCTCATCCATTCTACCTCTGGACACTTGCAATTATATTTGGATAATGATCAAACATCAACTCCAGTCCTTCAACTACTCCAGGATCATCCAACTGAAGAACGAGCTCCACAATCTCAGTATGTTAAGAAAATCTATGACCCAAAACTTATCGGAAATCAAAGCCAAGGTTGACACTCTCGTAGTCGTCGGAGCTTCCCTAAATCCAGAGGACATCATTCACCACACCTTTAATGGATTGCCCTCTACCTATCATGTCTTCAGAACAATAATCCACACAAACCTTCAACCAATCCCACTCGATGATCTCTACACACTACTATGTAGCGAAGAAATCAACCTCACAAATGAAACAACTAACGAATCGTCATATTCCACTACTCTTGTCGCCTCCCAAGGCCGAAGAAGAAACCACAATACCTCCTACACATCCAGCTGTAATAGAAACAGCTCCGCCTCCCGCTCCAATTAAAATACTCGCAACTCCAATCACACCAAACAAGTCCCTTCGATTTACCAAATCTATCGCAAAACGGAACATGAAGCCTTCAAGTGTTGGTTTGGCCACGATAAATCATAACAAACTCCTACAACACTAGTCACCTCAAAGTCTGACTTTACTGATGGCAAATGGTACCTTCATATCGGTGCTACCAACCACCTACGAGCTACACTAAATCATATCATACAAGCCCAAGACTGAAACTGAGACAACACCATCATTATTGGGAACGTACAAAAATTATATATTGCACAAGTCGGCCAAGAGATCCTACCCACCCCCATGAGTAAGCTCCAACTACCCCAACCATGAGTAAGCTCCAACTATCCCAACTGAGCTTATAACCTCATTTATATTCAAAAACTAACCAAGCCCAACTCCTGCTCTAATACTTTCACTTAAGTTGGCTATCGCATCATTGTCTTAAAGACAACGCAGCATCCTTAAAGGCCACTGCAACCATGGTCTCTACCCTATCATCCCATCATCCATTAAGTGATCATCAACACCACTTGCTTTGATTTCGGTTCAACACATTTCACAACTATGGCATCAACGACTTGGACATCCATCACCCAAAAAGCAAACAACAATCGCCTCCAGAAATTCTTCTTTACGCATTTCTTCAAAATGCTTGCATTATAATTTGTGCAAAATAGCTAAAGATTCACAAACTTCCCTTTTCTGTATCTAGTACCAATTCTTCCTCTCCATTATAACTAATTCATATCGATGTATAGGGACCCCCCCCCCCCCCACACACACACACAAACTTTATTTTTACAAGCATCTAAATACTATTTGGTTTTTTGTTGATGACTGCTTTAGATTTGATACACCAAAAATATATACATTTTTAGATCTATATTTTATACTCATTTTTTGTGATATTGCACTTTAATGAAAGGCATTTTCATGTTATATTGCAGGTTGTTGATTTTTAGAACTTGAAACAAAAATGATGGAATTTAGAGTCAAAATGACATTTTTGAAGAAATGTTCAACGCCGACGGCACAGACCAACAGAACAGATGGTGAATTTTACTCAGCGCCGACGACGCCATTTGACAGAAAGCAGCGAATTAAATTGCGGAACACTGACGTCGACGGCACCAATGTCGGTTCAGCCCCTGTTTCTAGAAGATTCGACGAATTTGGACTCTTTTTGAAGAGTTTTTGGAGGCACCTATTGGAGAACCGACTCTAAGCTTTATTTCGGGCCAATATTGATTATAAAAGTGACTCTTCCTGACATCTCATCTTCCCAATTCAACCTTCTACGCATCACATATTTTTCCATTTTTCATTCTACAATCATTTAGAGTCCATTGTTCTTATAATTTAGAGTTTTGTGGTGAGATTAAGTGTAAATTTTTCTCTAAGAGTGTTGGAGAAGGAGAAAAGTAAGAGATTTCTTCTTCCTACATTTCTTAGAAGAGGCTACAAGGGATTTGCTTTGAGAAAGAGTTTCAGATAAGTGTTGTTTGTTTATTAGTGTTGTAAGAGGCTACAAGAGATTTGCTTTGAGAAAAAGTTTCAGATAAGTGTTGTTTGTTTATTAGTGTTGTATGAACTTTCGGGATTTGCTTTGAGAAAGAGTTTCAGATAAGTTTTATTTGTTTATTAGTGTTGTATGAACTTTCTTTTATATATGAAATTTGTGCTTTGATGTATCTTTCTCATGAAGTTTGAGTAGTTTACTTTATTTTTCTCCCTACTCTGAGATATGGTGAAATGAAGAGATAATATGAATGTGACAATATTAAAATATAAAATAAATTGTGATAATTTTTTAACTCCGAACTTAATTTACTTTTCGATCTGATCAATTCAACTGTTAAAATATGTTGTGAAACATATAATCCGAGAAATGGAGTATGAGTTTTACAATAGAGTGAGAATCACATTTGATTCCATGAAGAAGAACTTTGTTCATGGAATTAAGTGCAAATATATAGCAAAATATACTTTATTGGGTGAAGAATTGGAAAATCTTTAGGGTGACAGACTAAAATCTCCAATTCGGCCTTAATGTTTAAAAACTAAAGCGAGAGTTAGCATTCAAGTGAAGGGAAGTGGGAGCTCTAGAATGGGAGCCAATATCCTCCTAGTCTAATCACGGATTTAGGGACTAAACCTGGGATTAGCCAATGATTTTCTATAACATTATATCAGGGTAGAGAATTAAAACTGCTTCTATTTGACACAATACATATTTGAACCATTTATCTCATCTCATTTTACCAAAACCTCATTGTAGTGGGAAAAATGTTTTTTCATATAAGAAATCTTCATCACATAAACATAGTTTAATAGTTTAGTAGTTAATGTTTAAACTTTGTATTTCAGTTTTATTATTAGCTAAATAATTTAGTTTTGATAATATCTCAACATTCGAAATTAGTGACAGTAATTTCGTTTTGACCTTCTATGAATTTCCTAATACATTTATCATTTCAAATTTAAACATTCCCCGTGGGATCGATATTTATGGCTTAAATAGAATGTTCTTTATTACTTGATAACGATACGTATACTTGCGTAGAATCCCAACATTAATTGCTTAAATTTCTTATTAACAAATATTGCATCAAGTTTTTGACACTGTTGCATAGCGGAGTCAACTTTATATTTTTTACACAACTATATTCTCAGAATCAATAAACCTGGGTCTATCTTCTTCACAACAAAAATGATACAACCAATAGAATTTTTGAATTCAAAATAAAGGTTGAAAATCAATTTACATTTAAGATTAAAAAAACTTCACAAACATGGTGGCGGAGAATACATCAACACCATCTTCCACACCATCCTTAAACAACATGGCATTGTACATCAATACACATGCCCCTACACTCCCAAACAAAACAGTGTCGCCAAGTGCAAGCACCACCACCTCATTGAGACTATTCACACCATCGTGACCAACGCCTCTCTCCCTTCCCATCTATGGGCTGACACATTGCTTACAACCACCTACCTGCCTACATTTCACTATCACCAACCCCAAATCCCTATATAAACTACTTCATCTTCGTCAACCATCCTATAATCACCTCAAAATAATTGGCTACATATGCTACCCTAGTTCTGACCATATACCAAACATAAACTTGCTCCACTATCCCCACCATGCATATTTCATGGCTATTGGTCCTCGTAAAAAGAATATCACTGCCTTAATCCTAACACCAACAAAAAATACATCTCGCCACGTTCAATTCAACAAACAAATATTTCCCTTCCACCAAACAAACACCAACCTCACCCAATCACCATCACCACCACTCACTCTTCCCCTGTTACCACTCACTTTCATCACCACCCTACCAAACCAACCCCAACCCCAACCCCAACATACAAGCTCTGCGATCCAACACCACCCGCCACAAACAATATTACTGACCACCATCCTTTACCCACTCACACCACTACATGTTGACTCAGCCAACAAACATAACTTCTCCCATCATTTCCCCTACTACCTCTCATCATCCAATGCAAACATGGCTAAAAATAAACTCTCTAAAACCCCGTGAAATACTCAACCTCACCCATCAATTTCACAATGAACAAACATGCTACTCATCTGCCATCAAACATAAACATTGGCGTGAAGCTATGTCCACTGAATTCCAAGCCTTACAATCTCAAGTTACATGGTCACTCGTCCCACTGTCACTACACCAAAACGTCCTTGGATGCAAATAGATCTTTCACACCAAATTCGAAGTCGACGGATCCATAGCACACCACAAAGCCCACTTAGTTGACAAGACTTCAAGCAACAACACAACCTTGATTACACCAAAACATTCAGCCTAGTTTCCAAAATACCAACCATTCGAGTTGTCATTACACTTAGCCTCCCTCACAATTGGCCAATTCTCCAACTTGACATCTCCAACGCATTCCTTCAAAGTCATGTAACAGAAATGATTCACATGTCACAACCCCAAGGCTTCGTCGATGCAACTCATCATCATCATGCTTGTCACCTAAAGAAAGCCCTTAACCGACTCAAAGAAGCACCATGCCAATAGTTTATTACACTCTCCACCTACCTTCAAACAATCAGCTTTCAGCCAAGCTCTGTCAATCCCTTGCACTTTTGCCTCCACAACAATCTCAAACACCTCTGCATGCTAATCTATGTCGACAACATTCTTCTCACCGAAAACAATTCCACCCTCATCCAATCTACCATCCATAAACTCCAACCCCAATTCCACATGAAAATTCTAGGACCTCTATCTCACTTCCTTGGCATCAAAGCCATCAACACTTCCTATAACATTCACCTTTCCCAATCGCACTATGTCATTGATATAATCATTACCACGACCAACTCCACGCCAATAAAAAATCGTTGCTCCCCCAAACAATCTACAACACCCCCAAATCTCAATCACATGCCAAACCCCACCCTCTAAAACCAACTTGTAGAATCCCTTCAAGACTTGATAGTAACCAGCCATGACATCTCCTTCGTCGTCAACCTTGCCTCCCAAAATATGTAATCTCTCACACAAATTGAATTTCATCAACCCAAAAGAATTCTCTACTACATTAATGACACAAATTAACTTGGCCTCCGTATCTATCGGTCACTTCTCACACTCAACCGACACCGACTTAGATTGGATAGGGAATCCCATCGATCACAAATCCACCTCAAGCTGTTGTGACTGTCAACCGCTCCTCCGCTGAACCTGAATACCGAGCCCTTACCTCGTCAGTTGAAGATCTCATCTGGCTTCATAGGCTACTAACCAACCTCCACACACCTCAACTCCAACCAACAACTCTCTACTATGACCATACATCAGTCATTGCTCTTGCCAACAACCCCGTTTTCCACTCGCACCACATATTGACATTGACTGTCGTTTCATACGAGAATGCATCAAGCAACAACTCCTTATCGTTCTTCATATAACTAGCCAAAATCAACTTGTCGATATCTTCACCAAGGCACTTCCCAACTCTAAATTTTACCGCATCAACTCCAAGCTAACACTTTCCTCTGAAACCCTCAGCTTGAGGGGGGCTGTAATAACACCTACAATAAGTGTTTGCTCCACGCTCCACGCTCCACTCCACGCAAAACAAATCAGGACAATCCAACTACAACTAATTAATCATGGCGATTTCTATTAATACCAACTTTGTTTTATATGTTGCTTTACTATAACAAAAAGCAAATGAGGGCTTTAATAAAAAAGTTGCTCGCCTATTTCTCGTTCTCTCCTCTCTCGATACTCTTCAGATTTAACATAATGATATGTAAATAAAGTTTTTTTGTAGTGAATTTTATGATTTGCACTTGGGGGTTTGGTGTTTCTGAAGGTCTATATAATCAAATTTGAATTAAAAAAATTTGTGTGCAAGGTTGTAAATCTCATTGAGTAGATTAAAATCAAGTACTGATTACAAAATTTGTCTTAGAAATGACATAGATATGATCAACATATTGAGCTATCAAAGAAACTAGAAAATGTGAAATATTGATGCAACCTAACATTTTAATTTGGAATGAAATCCAATGCAATGAAATTGAACACATAACTATGTAAATAAATGGCTTAATAAGATAGTGACATGGAGTTCTGTATTTGAATTTAATAGTAGATTGACAAGTTAACCAATGAACCTAAAAATACATTCTAGTGCAGAATATAACTTAAAAACACATAACAAGATATTCTGGAGGAAACATACTTGCTCAGAAACCAAAAATGTATCACAGATAACAATTTATTATGAGATGATTTTTATTATACTAATAATTTTTAAACTCTTACGAATGAATAATGATAAATAAATAATCGATGTTAAGCATAAACGCATAATTAAGAAAGTGATGAGGACAGAATTAATAAATAAGAAAGCAACAAGAGCAATCTATTGTCATGCCAACCACACCAAAATTATAATTCTTACAAATATAAGGAATTAAAAAGTTACAAATAATCTAACTTAATACTAATTTCAAGTAATTGGTGGCGAGTGGGAATAAGTTAATGTCGACCTCTTCAAACACTCTCGTCATGGAGATCATATTCCTTTCTTAGAAGTCATTTTTTATAAATTGTGAGCTCACATACTCGAGTATTCATTCACTTGAGAGGCGAAANTAAATAAAGTTTGTTTGTAGTGAATTTTATTGAATTTTATGATTTGCACTTAGGGGTTGGTGTTTTTGAAGGTCTATATAATCAAATTTGAACTAAAAAAATTTGTGTGCAAGGTTGTAAATCTCATTGAGTAGATTAAAATCAAGTACTGATTGCAAAATTTGTCTTAGAAATGACATAGATATGACATATTGAGCTATCAAAGAAACTAGAAAATGTGAAATATTGATGCAACCTAACATTTTTATTTGGAATGAAATCCAATGCAATGAAATTGAAGACATAACTACGTAAATAAATGGCTTAATAAAATAGTGACATGGAGTTTTGTATTTGAATTTAATGGTAGATTGACAAGTTTCCCAATGAACCTAAAAATACATTCTAGTGCAGAATACAACTTAAAAACACATAACAAGATATTCTGGAGGAAACATACTTGCTCAGAAACCAAAAATGTATCACAGATAACAATTTATTATGAGATGATTTTTATTATACTAATAATTTTTAAACTCTTACGAATGAATAATGATAAATAAATAATCGATGTTAAGCATAAACGCATAATTAAGAAAGTGATGAGGACAGAATTAATAAATAAGAAAGCAACAAGAGCAATCTATTGTCATGCCAACCACACCAAAATTATAATTCTTACAAATATAAGGAATTAAAAAGTTACAAATAATCTAACTTAATACTAATTTCAAGTAATTGGTGGCGAGTGGGAATAAGTTAATGTCGACCTCTTCAAACACTCTCGTCATGGAGATCATATTCCTTTCTTAGAAGTCATTTTTTATAAATTGTGAGCTCACATACTCGAGTATTCATTCACTTGAGAGGCGAAATACACAAAAAAGAAAAACAAAACAAAAAAATTTGAGAAGAAAATTTCATTCTAAAAACAACGAGCATGGCATTATTAGAGACTATTTATAGAAATGAGAGAGATCAAAATACACAAACATACCTCCAAATTCAAATCGATCACCCGTCCTTATTATTTCCATAGCCACTATCCTATTCCAACAACATTAAATTCCTACATGTGCTATGAGATAAGAATATTTCATTATATACAAACCCAAAATATAACACCATGATACAAATACCCAATAACACCTAACTCACAATATAATATAACCTAATATAGCTTGAAAACACAAAATTAAACTTTATGATTTTGACAATGATGCCAACGACAAGCCTACAAACACCTAAGCTAAACTTTCCCTAAAGTAAAATTAAGAAAAACATGTGATTGGGTACAATTTCTATCCTCCAAATGAGAAGGATGAGGCGAAGAGAGAAAAACTTAACCTGCTCATCAATAAGACCGGAATCCATCACTCATCCTCAAAGTCCATGAGGAAGTCTGTTATGTTTTCTGAATCATCAATAGCCTCTTCTAGTGANGTTATTATTTCCATAGCCACTATCCTATTCCAACAACATTAAATTCCTACATGTGCTATGATATAAGAATATTTCATTATCTACAAACCCAAAATATAACACCATGATACAAATACCCAATAACACCTAACTCACAATATAATATTATAGCATAAAAAAGTCAAAAATATGAGGGCTGATAATATAGCCTAATATAGCTTGAAAACATAAAATTAAACTTTATGATTTTGACAATGATGCCAACAACAACACCTACAATCACCTAAGCTAAACTTTCCCTAAAGTAAAATTATGAAAAACATACGATTGGGTACAATTTCTATTCTCCAAATGAGAAGGATGAGACGAAAAGAGAAAAACTTAACCTGCTCATCAATAAGACGGAAGCCATCACTCATCCTCAAAGTCCATGAGGAAGTCTGTTATGTTTTCTGAATCATCAATAGCCTCTTCTAGTGACATTGGACCTTGCTTCTTAGGTTTTTCCTGGACGACATAAGCAAAATGTATATCAACTCAAATTTTACATGATTTGGAAAACTCCAGAAGACTATTAACAACCAAATAGAACTCAAGAATACAAATTGGTTAGCTACAATGTGACAGCCACAATCATTTAGAGTTCTAATTTTGCATAGTCATAGATAATTGGAACAGCTGTTACAGCAATAATCATAAATTTATAACTGCTGAGTTTTTCGAATAGCTGTTTGGATCACTATTACTTCATGAAACAGATAAATTTGCAATGCACCAGAATTACATGGCCAATCCAATTAGGTATGACTAAATAGAGCACCAAGAGACAGCGACATAATCATGGTATCACGTGGTAAAACAAGGCACAACAAACTAACAAAAAACTAAATATTTTCCTAACACAAGAAACTGGAAACCAGGCACATCATGTAAAATAGGGGGATTTATATACACACCACTCAAATATTATTAAATAACATATATATAACACCCAAAACTTTAAATTTACTTGCATACCACCCAAACGCCTTTTAATACATCAAATCTATCACTCTGTTTTCACTGTTTGCATGGTGGTTTATTTCGGTGTTGGTCATGCTGCATTGCATTTGGATTTTTCTTTTTTTTTTTCTTTTCTTATGTACATTTGGATTTTCTCCCTGTTCATCTCTGCTTCCATCTAAGCAAATAATTTTTATTTGGAAACCTGTTGCTCTCCCCCTGGATGGTCCGCTTGGGGTGCCTTCTCTGCCCGGCCCTTACCATCAATGTGTGCAATCAGATAAAGTATTTTCGCTTCCATTATCCTCTTGCCAGATTTCTAATGACCTTTCTGATAGCCTAATTACCGATTTTGTCTTGCCTCATATCTGCTTTATTGCTCACACTACACTTCGCACTTTTCAAGTTGAATCTAACTTGAGAATGGAACGTTTGTGAAGAAACTGAGAATAAATGCCAGGTCTGCGAAATAGATGAGCAAAGCCAATGTGATCTCTAATCTAGAGCACATTCAACTGGATTCATGTTTGGAGTGGCAAGCTCTTCCACCTTTTTACCATCACAAAAGGTGCTACATATTACGAAATCAGAAACATCAAAGAATTGGTTTTATGCAGCAGCACTATCAAATGACCATCTACCCTTGCTTAACTGAAACGTGTCCAAGAGATTGCCAGAATTTGGAATAGTCAACATTTTGCCTCTTGAGCTCAGGAAATTTAAGATAGATAGCATTGGGTGGAAAGGTTTGAACTTGTAACAAGGCATTAGCAGTTGTCGCGGCATTTCAATGTAATATGTGGAGGCTGATTGTGTCAAAGAAAAATCGCGCTAAGCATCTACAATGGGCGGCCTAGCGCCAGTGTGGGCGACCCAGCGCCCACCAACACTCAAGGAATAGAGTGCAAGAAAGTCTAGCGCCTAGAATGGGTGCAGTTGCACTTGAATCAGTCTTGTAACAAAGCATCCAGAAACGCAGCACCTAGGAGGGGCGCAACCACGCTCGAATCGCTTCCTGTGCACGAACGCCTGGACACTAGGCTCTGGAGACAGGTGCTTCGATATCAGAATTTGTTTCGAGTTGTTAAGGCATTGCAGCACGCTTCTTGGACCTGACCACCTGGAAACTCGACTCCTATACAGGTTCAACATAAGTGCGGCAAAACCAGTTTGCACTTAAAGTTACCAAGGACAATCGCTTGAGTTTAAAGCAGAACAAGCACTGATGAAAAAAAAACCCCTATGTTTCAGTTGTTCAAAGTTTGATGTATTCGATGATATTTACAAATCAGATATTGCAGATGCAGTGGGAGCGGTCAACAACTACATGGATGACTAGATAAACACCATCGGGAGGCAGTGAAGTGAATTCTTAGATACTTGAGAGGAACAGTTAACAAGCACTTTATTTTGGAGATGCAGGAATTAATCTACAGGGATACATAGATTCATACCTGGCAGGGGATATTGATGATAGTAGTACAACAAGGTATGACTTCACTTGGGGAATACAACAGTAAGTTTAGTTTCAAGGCTAAAAAAAATTTTGTACTTTCAAGTACATAAGCTAAGTACACTACTATCACTGACGCTAGCAAGAAAATAATTTGGCTTAATTTAGCTACAGAACTTTATAACATAACTGAGCAAGAAGCAAGAGATTGAAAAGCTTCACAGTGATAGCATGAGTGTCATTCATCTACCTAAAAACGTCATTTTTTATGTCATGATAAAACTCATTCAGCTGAGGTGTCACTTTATTCATTCACTATTAGAAGATGGTAAGTTATCTTTGGAGACGATAGATAAAGCCCAAAATCCTGCAAACGTGTTGACTAAGGTGGTTACAATTGAAAAATTAAAGTTATGCATGGCTTCAGTTGGAGTTCAGGAAGGTTAAGACTGGCGATGAGCCATACTACAGTACACGACTATGAAAATGGTGCAAGTTTGGAGGAGAGGTGATTGCAATCAATCACCGAGTAGGTGACTGTAATGTGTGAAGGCTGATTGTATCAGCAAAATTACACTCAAAATACAACATAAATTTCTAAATCGAGGAGATATTTATCCTCTATTTCCCAACATCTGTAACCCTCCCTTCACTGTCACTGTTGTTGTCGCCACCGCCGCCTTTTCTCATTGTCATAACCATTTAGACAGGCGGTGAGCCACACAACAGTACACGACTATGAAAATGGTGCGAGTCTGGAGAAGAGGAGATTGCAATCAATCGCCAAGTAGGTGATTGTGATGTGTGAAGGTTGATTGTATCAAAAAAAATATACTCAAAACACAACATAAATTTCTAAATCGAGGAGATATTTATCCTCCATTTCCTAACCTCTGCAACCCTCCCTTCACTGTCATTGTCGTTGTCGTTGTCACGCCACCTTTTCTCGTTTCCATAAACATCAGACAGCACTATTCCAACCGCCAACCACTACCTTCATCAGCTGCCATCCTTACCAGCCACCTCTTACATTTCCATCACTCATTCTAGCAGGTCGTCTTCGATGTCTAGCCACCACCCTCATTGTCGCAACCCTGACACATCCCTCCCTTTGAGATCCCGCAATCCAATGCCTCCTCGTCGTTGTTTTCGTCATTCCCGCTCATTGCAGCCGACTAGAAACTGCCTTTTCCAGCTATTTTTTGTTGTTATAGCTGTCCAACCAATAGTTTCCCTCATTCCAGTTTGATGTCATTGCCGCAACTCTTCCCCTTCACTGTCACAACTTTCCTCCCTTGATGTCGCAACCCAGGACCACCCTTTCAAGCTTTCTACTGCTGTCCAACCCCTCTTTGCTCTCGCCACCATTTCAGCCCTCCATCCTTGAATTTATCACTCCGGGCACCCCTCCCACATCACTCCCTGTTGTTTGTTGATTGTCTGACACCGGAGAAATAACCACTTTGTTGTTTTCTACTCGCAAACCATCTTTTCCACCCCCAAGACACCTTCCAAACCCCCACCGACTACCACCACCATCATTGGGATACACTCTAGTTGTGTTTGTTTATGTATATTATATTTTCCCCTTCAAGTGTGTTGGTTGTAACCACCTATTTATTTTTCTTGTTGCAGATTAAGTAAACTCCAATATCATTTGGTATTAAAGCCAAGTTAACTCTAGTCCTATATTATGGTTTCTAGCATCCATCCATGCCCAACCCCCCCCCCCTTTACAAAAAAACCCTCTCGGCTGCCTTTTCATTCCACCCACCCAANCCCTCTCGGCTGACTTTTCAATCCGACCACCCAAAATTTTTCTTTTCCACCCCCACATCATCCCTATACACCCTCTTCCACCTACTCAAACCCAAACCCTGATCATACCACCAAGGAGACAATAGTTGAACGCCGAGCAGGAGTTTACCATGGAAGAGATACAACAACTCCACCGTGTTACAATGACTCGATGAAATTGAGAAAAGAAAGCCATATAGATGGGTCACCCGTAACCACAATGGTGACTTGCTAGATCAAAGGGATTGAGTGAATCTCTTCCATCATACAAAGGTCAGTGATGAAGAATATTTTCCCTAAAGTCTTAACCTGAAATATCTGATTTGCCACTGTTCATCGAGTGGCTCTGAACCTTGGAATGTATCATTGAGTGTCAGGTGTCCCACCATACAAAATAGTAAAACTAACCTCCAACAAGTTCAGGAAGAGTGTATCTCAGTGGTGGGCAAACTTGAACATCTTTTTACAGCAAGAAGGGAAGATTAAAATTACTACATGATCCAAAGATAAAATGAGAGATGCGGCACCAGTTTCTACCAACTCACTACGGACCAAATATTCTGAACCAACTTCAAAAGTGAAGAGATCACATCACCGGATGACCATCGCATCTTACAAACAGAATTTAACCCCAAGAGCTTATAGTCAGAGTAAGCCCAGAGGAAAATCCAAGCCAACCCATCACCTGAGGATAAATTGATTCAGAGTGAGAATAGGTGCAGCGAACTAATAATCTTAAATTTGTCCCAGTTAGAAAATATTTCAAGTGCCCCAGATTTGAGCATATCGAATCAGATTGCACAACTAAGGAGACAATCTCTTTTACAAAATAGGGATTCGTTGAAGAAATAGATAATGACACAATAAAAACTGATGAGAGAGAGTACACAAAAAAGAAGTATCAGATACTAGCCAATGAGGAAGACATGCCATCGATTCCAGCTAAACCCAAGAAAAAGATTCCAGTTGAGTTAACAGTAACTATTCTAGAATGTAGCAAGTTTGATGTAATGGGCATTCATGCATAGTATGAGATTGTGGTACCTCGACCTACATTTTTACAGTCATTCAGAAGAGCATGGAAAACATTGACATTGGATATCCAAGAGGGCAATGAGTTTGAGAAGTCGATATTAAACAAAGGCAACATCAAATAAGAAAATTTTAAACTTTTCAAATATATAACCTACTTCCTGAGTTGCCCCTACTGAGGAAAGTCCAACTTGTCAAAGATGATAAGATTTTGAGTTACTTCTGGAAAATAATAGAGAATTATTTGGGTATTAAAATCAGTTCAATAGTGTACCCCCAACAGAGGATTAGACATAATGAATGAACCATAGTGTAAGAGATCACCTCAGGATCCTCTTTATGGGAAAGAACATTCTACAGCAAGATCAAGGTCTTTCCTGACAAAAAGAAGATGCCTCTCTTGAGTGGTTACGCGTCAGTGGGGGCCAGCCTACCAAAGATGCCATTCCAGAGTTAACCTGTCCTAAGAGTCTTGTTTATGAGAACACCCAGTCGAGTACGATGAGTGGAAGAAGCAGACTATAGATTTGGCTCGTGAGAACCTACATCTTTATACACCTCTTGCTTAGATTGTTTCAAGAGAAAGAATATTTATTCTATCAGAATGTGCTTTGAAATTCCCACAGCCTACAAGACTCACTTACCAGGAGATTATGTTATTTCTAATACCTTCAATGGGGTGACCTAACCACAATGAAGAGACAAAAGCTTCAACGGATGAGGCCGAAGTTCAACTACTTCCGAGAGACTGATGCAAAGCTTCCCACAATAAGGACTCCCCTTATAGTGTTGTGATCCTACCTGTAGTCCTGCATGGAACAATCCCGCAGAGAGCTGTTCGTGAACCTTGTTACAATATTGCAAATTTTTTTGGCTAAGATCAATCTAGGAGGATAGGTTGACGCTTCCTCTTCCAGGATTTCCCTCTACTTGGAGTGAGGTTCACTTCTCTTTACCCTAGGACTATATATTTGTTATTTCTACATGTTTAGGTCAATTTCTTTTATGTTTCTGCTTAGCGTAGTCATCAGCTTCCAGGCTTCCCCTTCTAGGGCTATATCTAAAGAAGAGAAAGTGCCCCAACTGTAACGCGTCCAAGGCGGTAACCATCTCCCTATAATTGAATGGTGCATCGGCTATAATTTGATTCCACCGAGATATTTATCCTGGATTTCACATCCTCCACAACCCTCCCTTCATTGCCGCCTCCTTTCCTTGCTGTTGGAGCCATCAGACAACACTCATGTTGTCTTTCCGCGACACCAGCCGCCAACTACCACGTCTTCCACAGGTTGCCATCATTTCCAGCCACCTCCCACTTTGCTGCCACTCATTCTAGCCGCCTGTCATCGTTGTTCAACCATCCCCCTCGCTGTCGCAACCCCAACGCACCCCTCCTTTGAGGTCTCGTAGTCCCCACGCCTCCCTGTTGACCTTATTTTTGGTGAGGTCTAGACTTCCTGTTAGGATTTAGGATCTAGTGTTAGGGATCTCCCTTTGACTATCTTAGAACCTTAGAAATGAGATACGCCTCATTTTAGAAATTCGACCTACTTCTATCCCCTTCTGGAGTTTTGCGTGTGTGGTATTGGCTTCTAGCACTTAGAAGAGTGAAACCAACATGAGGAAACCCAAAAGGGATCCTTATAGGACCTTCCTGAGCCTTAGGGTGGCCTTTTGCACAATTCGCACTCCCACACGCACAAAACTTCGCAATTCGGAGAGTCGATACATCTGATCGCCACGACTCGCATCGCTTGCACTATTATCTGTCGAAGGCTCGAATAAATCTTTTGAAGCGATCGATCGCGGGTCCAAATTTTGTGAAATTTGAATTTTGACGCGTTTTTTACCCGATTGTCGACGACGTCATCCGAGCGACCCCGGGTGACAAAACGGACTGCACCGGCATGTCCGGAGGCTGGATTTTGCCGNGCCCGAGTTCTACCTCCCTTCCTTCTCCCGTTCGCGTGTCTGGACTTTCCCTTTCTCGGTCTCGAGCCGACTGAGCTCCTCCTCCTCCAGACGAGAGAAAGTTGACCGCGTTCGTCCTTGGCTGACATTCTTCTGCCCGCGGCCCTCCTTCCCGAAGTCGTGCCAGCCACCCCGAGCTGCTTTTTTTTCCTTTTCCTGGTAGTTTGACTCTAGGAAGCTTGTTCCCTGGTACACTTGAACGGCAAAATCTTCTCTTCTTCCCGATGCTTCCCTCGTTGCTACTGGGCTGGCCGCTCGGTCCGAGATGTTTCTGTGGCTTCGCCTTCTGTGAGCAGGGAGCGCGTCCTTTTCTTCTTTGGCCTGATTCGAGTGTCGCGGGTCGAGGGTGTGATCTCCTTTCTCTTCTCCTCTCTTCTCTGTCTATAAAGATAGTTTCTTTTGATTTTTTGGGGGTTGTTAAAAAAGCTCTTCTAAGAGGAGAGTAGAAATTTTTGGCTGTAGGAGAATTTTAGGAGGAGATTCCTGTGAGAGCACATCTTTGAGGTAGCTTCTTGTGTTGCGGTGCTTTACTTTGGCATTAAAGAGGTACCCCTTTTTCCCCCCTCTTCTTTGATGCCCTGTTTCCTTTCGGTTTTCCTCTCTACCGAGCCTTTAAGCTTGGCTCTGTGGGATGATACAACATGCTAGTTCTCTTTACTTTCATATATTTTGAGGCATTCACTTTAAAAGCATGTGAAGGATGAAATGTGAGCATGTTCCAAGGGTGAGAGTCAATTAATTGCTTAGGACGGTGGAAGCATAGCATGATATAAGTGTTATTATTTTCTCCTTTTAGCTTGAGATGAAATCGAAGCATATCCCTATTACTTTGAACAAGAGGGTTGAAACGTGGCTTTGAAATAATTTTAGCTCCTCTTGCAAGCATGTTGGCATGAGTATTATGAAGCTTTTCACTTATTTTCATTTAGCATGAAATATTGGAGAGGTTATTTGGCCTTTCATGAATGTTAGAGAGTTCATTTTACTGTTTTATGCATGTCTGGGGGCTCGGTTTTGGCTTCCTATGGCTTTCCCTGACTTGAAATATATGCTATGAGAAAATCTATTTAATGTGGAAAGTGTTGTAGCTTGTTCTGAGGGCTTGGTTTAGATCCTCGTGAAATTCCTCTTCTGTTCAAATATTTGTTGGAATAATTTCATGCTTGGGACATTTAGACATGCAGGTTGTTTCTTAGCTCTGGATGGCTCGGTTTTACCTACAAGTGGTTGGAACTTTAATTTTTATTAAAGTGTGAATTTACATCATTGTTTGGGTCTGTTTTAATTTTGTTGAGCTTTGGCTTTGACTTTTCGGTTCTTGTTGAGCTCGGTTTTGGCTTTTGGTTCTCGTTGGGCTCGGTTTTGGCTGGGTTTGGAGTCTTGGTTTTTGGAAGTGAAATGAATAGAGCTTTATCCTTTATGGAGGCCTAAATTTTAATACCATTGGGTTTGGTTTTGGCCTTTGTTGGGCTCGATTTTGGCTCCTGTTGGGCTCAGTTTTGGCATCCCACGGGTGTTTTAGCTTAAATATACAAGTGATGAACGGACTTATGTTAATTTGGGAGAATCCCATGGTTGTTCTTGCTTAAAACATGCGTTAATTCTATATTTTGATGTCTTGGGGGTGTGGAGATGTTTTCGATCCTTTTATTGTAACCCAAATTCGAGCCTTAGCTGTGGCTCGATTTTGGCTTGACTTGGGAGCTTGGTTTGCTTGTTTTAGCTCCTACTCCAGAGCCCATGCTTGAGTCCTTAAAACTTGTCTTTGCTCGAGAGTTTTGATGGCTTGCTTTGCTTGTCTTTGATCCCTACCCGAGAGATGGCTTTGCTGATTTTAATCCCAACCCGAGAGATGGCTTTGCTAATTTTAATCCCTACCCGAGAGATGGCTTGGTTCTTTTTTATTATTGTTGGTCTCGGTTCTTACCCGAGAACCAGTTTTGGATGTGTTGTGTTGTCCCCATTCGAAGGCTATTATTTGATTTTGATGGATTTATTTGGCAGTTTATAAGGCCGCAATTTGATGTTTGCTTGGTACCTAGCCGTGGGTTTGTGATGTGGTTGAATCAGCCTCCCCTTTTGGCCCTTACCCGTGAGGCCTATTGTAGGTCATTGGGTGTGATTTGGTCTTTCTTGCCAGGCTCGATCGGCTTGAATGTTATTGGTGGATCAAGTTTGTCATCCCAAAAATTATAATCACTTTAGTTATCCTCTTAAGTTTGTCAGGGAGGCATTGTAGTCATTAGTGGTTCTTTTGGTTGCCTTAGCCGTGAGCCCCTTTGTGCCTTGGATTGTTGTAGCCGTGGGCCTTACTTGTGCCTTGTGTTGCCTCTGGTCGTAGGCTTTAGCAGCTGCTTTTTGCTGCCTTAAACCGTGAGCTTTAACAGTTCTTTTCTGGCCCCTTTGTTTCCTTAACCGTAAGCCTTGCTTGTTGCCTCTTGGGCTGCCTTTGGTTATGGGTCCTGGCAGCTGTCCCTTGCTTTAGTTGTGAACCTCTTTTGTCCCCGTTCCTTGCCTTGGCCGAGAGCCTTGGTGGTTACTTCCTCCTCTCTACTGACCCTGGTCGTGAGTGTTTATGTGGCTTTATGGGAAGATTTCGTGCTTATTTAATGTATGAGGCTATCTATTAATCTGAGAGTTGGGGAATCTTGATTTCGGCATGAGTTTGAAAATATTATTGGTGGTTTCTCCGCGATCATTTTTCTTTTGAAGTTTGGGAGATCTCTAAGTCTCATTTTGGAAAAGCATTTGGTGGCCTTGATTAATCCTATGTCTTTGGGGTTTGGGAAATTTAGCGCGAGCTTGCCCTTTATGTTTGTTAGGAAAGACCTTAGGCCCTACTTTTCCAGGTCTTTTCGATACAAGTTTTGAGAACTGATCCAATCTCCTTTTTGGTGTTTTAGATGGATCAGTGTCTCCTCTCTCTCACCTCATTTTTGTTTTTTTCTTTCCTTGCTTCTTGGTTCGATTTTCGATGCTTATGCCCGATGCATAAGTGTCCACGTATAGCCTTTTGCTATACGTGAAACCGTTCGCTCTTTTTGATGCTTATGTCCGACGCATAAGTGTCCACGTATAGCCTTTTGCTATACGTGAAACCATCAAGCGGTTTTCGATGCTTATGTCCGATGCATAAGTGTCCACGTATAGTCTTTTGCTATACGTGAAACCATCAAGCAAGATCGCAAGTAGTCGTTTTGGGGCGTAAGGTGTTGATGATAAAGGCGAACCCGAAGATAGATCAGAGAGATGCCCTATCCTATAACATCAAGATCCAGACATTTGATTAACAATAGGATATGATATCCTTCACCGACATAAGTCTAGCGGGAGGTGGCTCGAACCTCCTCGGATGATAAAGGCGAACCCGAAGATAGATCAGAGAGATGCCCTATCCTATAACATCAAGATCCAGACATTTGATTAACAATAGGATATGATATCCTTCACCGACATAAGTCTAGCGGGAGGTGGCTCGAACCTCCTCCCCTAGAACGATAGGATATGGTATCCTTCGCCAACATAAGTCTAGCGTGAGTTGGCTCGAACCTTCTCAAGTGATTGACAGTCCCATGCCCGACGGTGTAATCGACTCGTGGACAACAAAAATTTCTAAAAAATATATATAAGTTTTGATAAACCCTTTTCAAACAAAAACATACTTTTCTACGAAACAAAATTGATAACTCTTATTTACATGTTTAAAATTTGTATGCACGTTAAAAAACATAAAACATACTTTAAAGTTGGTTGTCCACCTGATGAATACCTGTTTAGACTGGGAAATAGCCCTCTAAGTGAAGTTCAAGTCACCCTACTAGATGAGTGGCGGGTTTTATACATTCGGGTGACAGAATAGCCTTCGTGGACCCTCGAGAATAAATATACAGCTGAGCCTAGTCTCATACGAGTGCTTGCGGTCCCCCTCATCCGAATCTTCTTTTTGTTTTATCGAAGCTTTGGGACAGGGCACTCGTGTTACTTTTCCTTTCTTTCGGGATGCCCCAGGATTTTTGAAGATTTTCTTTTACTTGAGTCTTTTTCGTTGATTCTCTCGAGTTTTCTATCATGAGTCGTTGTTACACTCTTCTTCGAATTTTTTGGATGACGTTGTTTTCCGGACTTTGCTTTTGAGATGCAATTAGGCTCGCAATACTTGAGGAACATCGGATCTCACGGGCGTACAGGTTTGCTTTACATTTTTCAGCATTTTATTTTCTTGTTCCTACCTGCTACTGTACTGTATAGCATGTCATATTATTCTTGTTTTCTATCTGCTACTGCTCTTCCTGTACAACATTTTATACCATTTTTGTTCCTACCTGCTACCGTACCGTACAACATGTTATATTATTCATATTTCTACTTGCTACTGTCATTCCTGTATAGCATGTTATACTGTTCATGTTTCTACATGTTCCTGTTCCACGTGCACTCTATTGTTTGTTCATGTATTGCACACTTTATATTATATAGCTTCAAGCATGTTTCATTTCTACATAGGATGTTTAGAGGACTACAACCATAGGGCCGTTTGATTTGACACTATAACTGGACACCTAGAAAACCTGAACTCGTCATGTCAAGGAGCTTGGAGCTAGCGCGGTGGGCAGCACGACCATCTTCAACAGCAGAACATGTCTTCCCCAGTGAAACTCATTCCTTTTCTTAGAAATTAAACAACAATCCATAAGATTTCGAGGTTGTTTGCCTAGCGCAACATAAATCCTCCACCTTTTTTTAGGCATTCATATAGCTCTGCTGTACGATTTAAGGCCTAACTCGTTTTAAGTTCCGAGGTTGTCGTCCAATACGACGTAAACCCTCATATCTTTCAGGCGATTTGTGTGACTATGTCACGCAAATATAAGCCCTAATTAAACAAAATTGGCATGATGAAACACTTTAATAATTTCTTCTCAAAACTAAAACCAAATCATAGGATATAGTGGGAAGTCACTGAGGTTCTCCTCAAGATCTGTGACATCCTCTAGTTTTGTCTTCATTTGGATTCCTCAATATTGTTCCAGGTTCGAGCATTTCCCCTTTCACACCTCTTCGTCCGATCGTTGAAAAGTCCTATCTTTTTTACTGATTTGAAGATAGTATTCCCTGATTTTTATCGAGAGTTTTCTTAGGTGACTTCGGTCATTTAAA